>JAQQSW010001039.1:0-12018 GCA_028646575.1 Pseudocheirus occidentalis
GAAGGAAGAATGGGAGGGAGGGAGGAAGGAAGGGAGGAAGGAAGGAAAGGAGTAAGGAAGGAAGGAAGGAAAGAAGGAAGGAAGATTCTTACTTTAAATGAACTTATATTCTATCCATTAGGAGGCTACTGCATTAGTGGAGATAAGAGATGATAAGAGAAAGAAATAACAGGGTGGTTTTGTGAATTTAAAAGTGGGAGGGGGGACAGGAGAGATAGTGTGGAAGCAAAAATAGTATAATCTGACAGTTTACCAGATACATGACATGAAAGAAAGGGATGAGTGAAGGATAACACTAAAGTCATGAACTTGACTCACTGAAAGGATAGTGTTACTTTTGACAGAAAAAGGAAAGTTTGGAAATTGGGAATGCGTTTAGGGGAAAATATGAGTTCTTTTTTTAGATATGATTGAGCCTGAGGTGCCTATGAAATATTCAGTTTGAAATATCCAGTAGTCAGTTGGAGTTGCAGGAATGGACCTCAGCAGATGTAGTGCCAATGCAAGATTTACAGCACCCATGATCATGATAAAGACTTTAACTGTAAGTATTCCCGCATTGCACTCAATCACAAAATATAACAAATTCTCCATACAGAGGACAGAAACAAAGCATTTATTTGGACACCAGGAAACCAAATCCCAAATCAGTAAGCCTATTCCATCATAGCAGTAAAGAAGTTAACAAGTCATAACAACACAGAGAGCTACAGCATCTTTTAGCCTTTCCACAAACCAATATAAGATTAAACCTCTCTATCTCCTTGCCTGAGCCTCTTCTCTCTCCCACCATCTCTCTAGCTCTGACTCCTGACTTTTTGTGGCTCTGCTCTACCCTTCAGTAAATTCCTCCCACCACAGGCTCCATGTGATTACATTCAGTCTATTAGGGGGCAAAGTTTACTTTCAAAGCAGGGAAGGTCTGTAAATTCCTCTAGGCCTATTAAGGGGCACTGACGATCTTCAAATTCCCATTCCCATTATAGCAGAGAGACAAGGAATGCACAACATAGACATACACATATTTGAGAATCATCTACATGGAGATAGTAACTAAATCTATGGGAACTGATGAAATAAAATGAGACAGTATACAGAAAGAACAGAAGAGGACTCAGAACAGAGTATTATACATGGTAGGAGACAGGTCCATTGATTTGTTTTTATGTGTTGCTTTGTGAGATGTCTTGAAATAGTGGTTTGTTCAAATGATTGTTTCAAGGGTACTTAGTGGTCATATCATTTTACAAGTACCCCATTTATTTTTAAGATGAGAAAACTGGGCCCAAAGAAACTATATGATTTGCCTAAGGTCAAATGTTTAGAGAGTATGTGATTGAATTAGGATTTGAATCCAGGAATTATGATTCCAAATCTCCACCATCCTGAAACTATTTCACACATGCATTTCCTGTCTCCCTAACTACAATAGTATATCAACTATTTTTATAATACTCTACAATCCTTCCAGGGCCCAAGACAGTGTTGGGTATGTAGCAGGGACTCATTAAATACTTGTGGAATGACTACTGAATATAATGCCAGTTTGACTGGCTTTGATAAATGTTTATATTGATAATTTTAAAACAGTGTAGTAGCATGCAACCTGCTATTCTTCCATATTTCTAATCTTGCCATCAGTTTTCTGTTGGAAAGACATAGTTGACTTTGATGAACTCAGTGACACCAGAAAGCTATGCTCTTAATGTGTGCCTACATGCTAACGTTCTGTTTGTACTGACATGAGACCCTGACTCTTTCCCCAAGATTAATGGACTGATAGGCCTCAGTGAATTTATTCTTTCTTTTAATGCAGCAATACTCAAGGATGTGGTAAGGAAGCTGAGTGAACTTATTTGCAGTCATTTGGGAATAAGATCTACCTTAACAGACTACAGTGTTCCATGGCAGACTTTGAGAGATTTATTTTAAAAAATCAATGCATGCTGTTAGTTTGTCCCAGATATAAATATAAGCAGTAAAATGTGAACTTATTTTGAAACTATCTATATCTATTATCTATCTATCTATCTATCTATCTATCTATCTATCTATCTATCTACCTGTCTATCATCTATCATCTATCTATCTATCTATCTCTATCTCTATCTATCTATCTATCTATATCTATCTACCTATCTACCTACCTATCTATCTATCATCTATCATCTATCATCTATCTATCTATCTATCTCTGTCTATCTATCTCTATCTATCTCTATCTATCTATCTCTATCTATCTATCATCTATCATCTATCATCTATCTATCTATCTATCTATCTATCTCTATCTATCCATCTATCTCTATCTGTCTTTATCTATCTATCTATCTATCTCTATCTATATCTATCTATCTCTATCTATCTATCTATCTACCTATCTATCTATATCTGTGGATTGGTAATCCAAAAAATATTCAGAACTTGAAGCTACATTTACTTGAGAATAACTACAAATAAAAATCTTCCCTAGCTATACAGAAAGGGAAGTAGCCCCTGAATCTTAACTGCATCATGTTGCAAAACAATGTACTTACTCATATGTTCATATCACCAAAAAGAAGTTATGTTAAGGAAACTAACATGTCTCCGGGTAGTAGAAGGAATCTCTTATCAGTAAGTATGGTACCATTTGAAAATGAACTGAGACAAACTGAAAGAAACTGCTTTTTTAATGAAATGAAGGAAGACAGAAAGAAGCACTTAGAGGTAATAATGTCAGGATTTGGGATCAGCAATGTCAGCAATTTGGGATCATAAAGATCCTGAGCTGATGCCTGGGATCACTAAGAGGTAAAGCCACTTGTTCATGGTCACAGCTATTTCATATTAGAAGCAGGACTTGAAACCAGGTCATCCTGGTTCTGAGGCAAATTCTGTATCCACTTCTCAATGCTACTTCTCAAAAGTTACTCATCTATGCTTTTTTAATAAGGAAAGATTTCAGAGATAGGTAGAAGCAATAACCTTTTAAAGATGGACTAACCAAAATGCTATTTCATTTGTCTCACTCATTTTTTCAAAGTAGATGCCACAGGAAAAATACTTAACATCAGTGACTTAGTGATACTATTTTCATTTGTCATAGGACAGTGTTTCTGAAGCAATAAATTTGACTAGTGAATTGATCTAAACAAATTTGAAACTTGAACATGACATATATAATTTCTGATGAAAAAAGTTTGAACTGAATTTTTGTTGTTTGTTTGGTCACTTCAATCATGTCAAACTCTTTGCAATTTCATTTGCTGTTTTCTTTGCAAAGATACTGAAATGATTTGCGATTTTCTTCTCCAGATCCTTTTACTGGTAAAGGAATCTGGGGCAAACAGGGTTAAGTGCTTTCTCAGTGTCACACAGCTAGTAAGTGTCTAAGGCTGGACTTGAATCCAAGAAGATGAATCTTTTTGACTCCATTTGAACTCAAGATGATGAATCTTTTTGGCCCCATGTTCAGCACGCTATCCACTATGTCACCTGACTGGTCTTAAACTGAATAACATTTTAAGAGCTAAAATAATTATTCACCGTTGAACTCATTCCTCTCCTGGCTCTCCTCCTGATTCTCAGGACTTTGCATTATGCCTTTCTCCATAGGGGCATCTCTTCCTTTTTTTTTCCAGTCCTCTTGTATGTATTGTCTCCTTTTATTAAAATGTAAACTCCTTAAGGGTAGAGTCTGTCTTATTTTAACTATTATATTAGTAATCCCCGTGCTTATAACAATACCTGGCATACAGTAAAGTAATAAATGTTTTATTTATCTATATACGTACAAACAATAAAGACACCATACCTTTCAGATCTTCAACTGTCTCTTGTGCTGGCAATTCCTATACAAAGGAAATGAAAAAATCAATATTACTTAAATTGAATATATTTTTATCAGGAGCTTATGAACCATTTATTGAACAGATGGTGTTCGCAAAGTGCTGTAGGGGGCAGACAGTGTAGTCCTGTCATCGACAAGCTTATGATCCAGTGGGTAAAGCAAGACTATCACAGATATATTCATATCTACACAATTAATTATAGCTGTGCAAATATAGAGGCATGCACAAATTATTTTAAGAAGTGAGAAGGAAAAAGGATCGAACAGAAATGTAGTATAGTGATTTGCAGGAATGAAACCCAGGAGTTATTTTTGAAAGAATGTAAATTGTAGGGTTCTGAAGGAAAGAAGGAATAAGGCTTTATGGAAAGAAGTACAGGAGGCATTCTAAGTACAAGGAATTGCATAATTGATGATTCCAAGGTGAGAGAGAGGAGAATATGAAGGATCCTAGCAAAGTTTTTCTTGTCAAAGTCGAGAACACTGAAAGAGTATAGAAGAAAATGAAGAAAGTATCCTTCAAATCTTAGTGTAGTTTTAAACTTTAATATCTTGAGAATTTGGGGTCACTGTACATTTATAGTAAGCAGTTCATTTGTAGAGGTCTAAAAGTTCATGACTAGTAATTTAGCATATGAAAAACTCCCTGCAGACTTATTTCCTTGCTTTACAAGGGAAAAATCAGTCTTATTAAATAACAGAAACAATAACAATAATAATATTTGGCTCCTACATAGTTTTGGTCTGATTTCATTGATGTAGGGAATGCCTGACTAAGGAAATTCTTTCCACCAATGCTAATTGATGCTTGTGCTGCAACTTTAAGTCACAGTGCCAGTTGGGGCATTGAGAGCTTGTTCCCAGGGTAACATAGCCAACACATGTAAGAGGCAGGATTTGAACAAAGGTCATTCTGTCTCCAAGGGCTACTACTTTGCCTCTCATCACATGTTTCAACCAAATGTGCTAGTGAGAAATTTGCAAAATGATTTACAGACAACACCTTTGAATCTCATGATAACCCTGGGAGGTTGTTGTTACTGGCAATATTTCCCTTATTTTACATTTGTGAAAACAGGGTCTCTAAAGGATTAAATGTAAGCCCAAGTTCATTAAAAAAAAGATGCAAATCTACACACATTTGCTATCTAATTCATATCAATGGTGTCATCTGAGCTAAAAGTCTTCCTGTTTTCAAGACTGACGCTAATGGCTATGTGAGTCTGCTTGTATTTAATAAGCAGATGCTTCTGTCTTCAAATGAATACAAATCAGTATACACACAACAGTACCACATAGCATAAATCTCCAATATATAGTCTTCTTAAAAAGTGAAAATGAACTCTGAAACAAAATTACAACAATTATATAGTAAAAGAAAATACTAACCAATAAGCCAGAAGAATGATGAGAATTTATGCTGTGTCCTCTTGAGCTACAGTGGAGTGGAGGGGTAGAGAGATTTCGACTGACCTCTTCCACTTTCCCATTATTGGTTTGTCTATTATTGCTGAGGCAAAAACAAGAAGAGAAAAAAATTAAAGCAAAGACATTGCTAAAGAAAACATCATAATTAATGTAATGGAATACTACTGTGCTATAAGAAATGAGGAGCAGACTGACTTTATAACAACCTAGAGAGACTTATGTAAACTGATGTTGGGTGAGGGGAGCAGAACCAAGAGAAATCTGTACACAATTACAGACACAGCATGTGTGTGATGACTAACTTTGATAGACTAGGCTCTTGTCATCAATGTAAGGTTATAAGACAACTCCAAAAGACTCATGATTGAAAGAGATATCCACATCCAGAGGAGATGGGGAGTCTGAATGCAGATTGAAGTGAACTACTTTCTCTGTTTCTTTTTCTTGTTTTGTTTCCTCTCACCTACTGATCATTCCATCAGTTATAATTCTTCTTTACAACCTGACTAATGATTAATGTGAAACTATTTGTAGATCCTATATTTGATGGAATGCTACCATGACAGGGGTTGGGGGGTAAAATAGGGAGGAGAAGAAAATTTGAAACTCAAGGGACTGTGGAACTGAATGTTGTAAACTAAAAGTAAATAAACAAATGAATTTAAAAGAAAACATGATAATTTTCACAGTTCTGTAACAAAACCAATTTCCCCCAGTCTATTTTTTTCATCATATATAAACACAAATAGGTACTTTGTTCTTACTCGTTAGAATTCCAAGGCAAATTCAAAGCACTGAATTAGAAAATGATCCCGAAGTGAAAGAATCTGTAATGATCAATTTTTAGATCAAATTCTAAGCCTTATCATAACTATTCAGGCTAGTTTACTAAAACAATGGTTCATAGTTATATGATTTTGCTAGTAAAAAACAAGAGAGGGAATACAGGATTACATAGAAACATAGAATTACACATACAAATTACATTTATAGACATGTAAATATAATTACATATATAACTAACATCAGATAAATATAGGCATGTCAGCTTACTGAGCATAGATTTCCAAAATTACTCAACGGAAAAGGAAAAATGAAACCATGAAAATAAGAATATTGCCTTACAGAATGATTCCATAAGTTATGATAGTTACCTTGGACTCTTGTGATGAATTATATTTTCACTATTAGCTTCTTTATCTTTGCTCTGTCTTTCAGTATTTAAGGAGCTCCTTTGTTGAATTACTTCTCCTTCATCAAACATAAGGTGTAGACGATAACTGATCAGCTTTATTATTGTGAAGAATACGGTCACAGAACTGCAGTAAATGAAGATGGTGATTGCATTTGGAGGGAAAGCCTGAGGAAGAAAACAAGCAGGAGGAATCCAAATGTAATGTGTCCCCAACACCATTATTTTCTTATAGTCTGATAATCAAAGTTCTTTCCTACTTCAATTTCTAATCATGTAACCTGATAGCTCAAACTCTATCGGATTGTTTTGTATTGTCTTTATTCTAGAAAAGCATGTAACATGCTAGCAAGGAGGGTCCTAACAACAGATAGGGTCTATTTTCTGAGATCCATTCTAGCTATGTATGGAAAAGTCAATTGCCAGTAGAAGGGATACATATCATACTATGAAACCAAGTCTAGAAGTATTTCTAAGTCTGATTACATAGGTAGAATTGAATAGAATCTCAAATTTGATTAATTTTTCTGGCAGTCAGGAATACAAAGAGTACAGGAGGAGAAGAAGCCAGCAGCTTTCTAAAAATAAATCAGCCGGCTATTCATGAAGATAAGAAAATCCCGTCAGGGTTATTAGATAATTAATGATAGCAATGGAAGAAATGTTAGCGATCTTAGAATCCAACTCTTTTTTCCTACAAAGAAACTGGGACGTCAAGAATTTATTTGAACTGTCTAAATCAACTAGGTAGTTTATGGTAGGGTCAGGAATAGAACTCAAAGATTTTGATTATGAGACTAGCAAGATATTGTTCATCACTCCTTGATGTGGGGATAATACTGATTAGATTAATGAATAAACATTTGATTTGCAGACAGAAGTACCACAGCTTTTCTCTTGTTATTTAATGAGTTTGTTAACTCATTAAATAAACAAATGAACGAGCTACTTTTCCCACCAGAAGATAAGTGGCAGGAATTTTTTTATATTACTTATATAAATTATTGAAGCAAGATTCAATAGAGAACTAGAGGCCACAGTACTTTAACAAAAATTTCTAGTGGTCACTCATTATCATTCATCCCTCCTCCAGTTTTACATGTATCTACATTCTCTGACATATCATATATGTAAATACATACATATGTATTACTGATGTGTATATACAGAGAAAGGGGAGAGGGAGGGAGAAAAGGAAGAGAGAGTAAAGGAGGTTGAAGGAACACAAGAGAAAACTTGCAATGAAGTCTAACTTGCAAAATTGTTAAGAATAGGCTACCCAACTTGTTTAATCACACATAAAACATATCTGAATATGCCATCAACTTTATTCTGCATCAAAGTCATTCTATTTCTCTATTGTTTTGTTGGAATGTTTCATTTTATGAGGAAAACTCCATTCAAATAACATTAGGGGATTCTGAATAGAGGGGAAAACATTTATAGAATAACTAAAGGAGATGGGGGAGGGACCATAACAACTTCATCCTTATCCTTATCCCTGTTCTTAAAGTACATTAGTTTTGATACCACCACTTAGCCTTCTTAGAGGCCAAAGAAGGTACCATAACCCTTAGGAAAATCCTAATGGAAAAAACTGATAATAAAAAGAGTTCCGTCTATTATGTTCCATTAAGAGAAGATTTCCTGTGAGTTCACATAGTTTGGATCAAGTCCTTTTCCTCTTTCCTTAAATATTTGAGAGCAGGCTTAGACACAAGACAATGCCTTACAGGTATATCCACCTGATGTCTTTAATTGATTCCAAGAAAGCTTGACTTTTGGGTGAAACAACATTACAGAGAGGCAGGAATGTATATTGTTGAGCTATTAGATAATAGGAAGGATTTCTGATGCAAACATGATTTGGGGCTAAATAGAACTGCTTTTCACAGTCATAAACATCTTATGCAAAGAAATTCATCAGAGTTAGAGAAGTGATAGGGAAGAGGCTGGAGAAGCTGGGAGGTCTTGCTCATGGCATTTGCTTCAAATACTCTTTCTGAAAATGTAATTATTGGGGTTTTCATGGGTCTTGACATGTTTACACATATCATGGTATAAAGCTCAACAAGTCATACATCATAGATATAGAACTAGAAAGGACCCAAAAGATTATGAAAATCCACCCCTTTTGTTTTCCTTATGAAGAAAGTGAGGCCCAAGTGACTGCATGACCTCTTTGAGGTCACATAGACAACATCAAATATAGGATTTGGACCTAGGTGTTCTAACTACAGAGCTAGGACTTTTTCTTCTCTACTAGGTTGCCTCCATCATGTACTGGTATCAATAACCAGTGATAAAGCTAATTAAATTAGATGGATATTAAGCTGAGTTGGAGTTAAGAGTTGGACAGGAAAAAGATAGCGGTCAAGATTGCTCTCAGGAAAATGCAAAGCTCTTTATTGTGCCCAAGTCTGCATCGTTTAATATTAATATTTTATCAATGCTGCCAAATGGCAGTGAGACCTGGACTACTGCTGCCTCAAAAAAACTAAAAATAAGTATCACATAGAGGACAATGGAAAGGCACATGATAAATGTAAGTGGGTGGCAACATATGACTAGTGAGAAATTTCAAAGAACAGAAGTAAGCAATGGTAGAAAAGAATTCCATGATAGGAGAAGATGGGCTTGTCACATGGCAAGGAATAACATGGATTGTCAGAACATTCCAATGGTACTTTCATAATGCTGGAAAAAAACCAACAACAGTGAAACTTCCAGCACATTGGGTAGTTGCCCTGTAGCAAAATTATGGCCTGATATAGATAAGAATAGCCTAGGATGGGTAGACATTTTCATTATTGGAGGGAATACTGAACATTGAGGAAATCACAAAGCCACAACAGTACTTCCCAAAATAGTAAGGCAAAGACAGGAAAATATGACTTCCCAGATTTTCTTCTCAACTGTCTGAACCTACATAGTCTTCATTAGTCAGTTAATTAGGAGTCAGATATCTGGAAATAAGATACTAGGGACAAAGAAAGTAAAAACTTCCATGGAGCCAAGACTGATTTGCAAAGTGCTTGTAAAATCCCTGTGCTTCCTTTACTCAGAGAAAAGCCACTCAATGTCTTCACTCAGAACCTATTTATTCTAACTTTAGATATAGTTCCATTTTAATAAGTATGCTTATTAGAAGATCAGAAGCAGCAAATTTTAAGGCATGAAACTATATTAGAAGACTGATTAGAGCAAAAATTATCAACCAAAAGTTTGGTGATGAACAAGAAGTTAAAAAACAAACAAACCAAATCAAAACAATAACAAAAATCAAAACAAAAACTTCTAAGGGATCTTCTATAAACCACCAAAGCCTCAGAAGACATCATCATATTGCAATGCAATATAAGAACTGAGTTTAGAAATGGTGAACCAGAACCGTTAAAAAAAAACATTAAACTATGCTTAGTAACCTTCACACTGGAAGAGAAGTACGTGAAACATGTCCATCAAAAACAGTTCAAATAAAACTAGTTCAGGCATTTACAGTGGTAAGTCCCAAATTATTTGGAAAATTAATTTATGAAGTTTCTCTCATTCTCTTATGATGTCCAGACAGGTGAATCATCAAAATAAAAATTCTAATTAGTAGAGTCTACATATTAATTTTTTAGTTTATGATTTTGTGGTACAGGGAAAACATTGAATCTGACATTAAAGGACTAAGTTAAAATCCCAGTTTAACAACTTATTAACTTTTTGACACTGAGCAAGTCACTTGACATCCTCTATGGAGCCTCATTATTCTGAACTACAAAATGAGGGAATTGGACAAGATTCCTTCCAGTTCTCAATATATGATCCTATGATTTTAAAATACTTTTAAAAAAAACTTAGTTTAAAGGTTCTATATGTAGAGACGTTCCTTTTTTGTGTTTTTAAAGACAATATACATACACAATGACATGTAAAATTGTGTCTGGCAATAGTTAGAAATCCCTCAAGAGCATGAGAATCTTGTGCCATTTCAAAGAGCTGCTCTGATGTCTTCTAGGGTCCAGAATGCATCTTTGTTTAGTGTTTCTTTATTTTTGCAAGTAATTCTAACTGTATTTGTTCACTTCAGAACTTCAGAGAGTTGGGTGTGGTATTCTTTTGCTTCTGCTTCTCCCTTCAGTTGCCTTCCCCAGTTTCCATGGCCTTTACTAGAACTTCTCCTTTTGAAGCATGCTCAGTGGATATTCTAGTTAAGTATGTGGAAGCTTGGGGTTGGCTTGCTTCCATATATGAAGGATTGGTAAGGGAGGAAAGCAGGGCAGAGGAGGAATTACTTATAATTTTGCTGGTATGGGCATTTTACTCCATTGATGTAGACTGTAGGACTTAATAAATATTCTTTTAGAGATGCTATACATAAAAAATCCACCACCTGTTAACCAGCCTGGAAATGATACTAGAAACTAAGCTAGGTAACAGTCCATCTTCTGGGTCTACACTTAAACTTTTCCCACTTTGGAGCACTCACCAGAGCTGATGCTATAGTGGCATGGCTTTCAAGAGCCCAAGGTCATCTCCATAACTCAATGTGGCACTGGAGTGATTGTTCTCTGCTTAGCTGTGTGCCTAAGCTTACAGACCAGTGAAAGGCTATTAAAGAGCATGCCTGTATGTTCTTTTCTTTCATTAGTGGAAGAAACCTCCAATTAATTTACTTCTTTCTGTCTTTTCTTTATGACTTAAGTGGAAGTCACTTCCACTAAATTTGTGAAAGCAAATAATTACCTGGCCTGTGTTTTCAATGCAGTAGTAACTTGTGGAGCAGTAGGTGGTATCTCGGGATGGCTAGGAGTAGTAGAGGTAGACACTGACTAGTAGCTACCAGGGCACTGAAATTTTGACGAGCCAGACAGACTCTCTGCAGACCTTGTCTTCAACTCTCATTTTTCTTTCCATTTAAAAAGTGGAGGAGGAACAAGCATTTATTAAATGCCTGCTGTTTGCCAAGCACTGTGTTATGCACTTTACAAATATTATCTCATTTGATCCTCACTTTAACAAACCTGTGAAGTAGATTGTTATTTTCATTTTACATTTAAAGAAACTGAGACAGACAGAGGTTAAGTTCTTTGTCGAAGGTTACACAGATTGTTCACAGGTCTTCCTAACTTCAGGACCATGCTCTGTTTACTGTACCATTTAGCTGCCTCTAATTAGAGAGTATCTGGTTAAAATGGCTTTAGCACTAGATATCACAACATTGAATTATGCTCTACTGGAAATAGATAAGATGCCAGGCAAAACCATTAGCAAATACAGTACAGGAAGGGAAAGGACACACAAATCAAGCCAATTGATAAAACATTTAAAAGAATAGAGAAGGCTTCTCTTTCTCAACACTAGTATAAACATCCATAAATAACCTCAGCACCTAAATTCTCCAGCAAAACATGGTTAGAAGTGAATAAAAACAGGATGTTTAATAGGGAGGTAATTCTAAGGGGGCAGGTATTAAAAGGTAATGATACATATGAAAGTTACATTTGTGAACCTGATAGGATTCTTGTGATATCTATCACATGGAAACCTGTCAGTTAGAAAAGCCCTCCACACTATT
>JAQQSW010001039.1:12118-23221 GCA_028646575.1 Pseudocheirus occidentalis
CCTAGTTTTGTGCTGTCTTTTAGGTTAAAAGTCCTTATGATAACAGATAGTGAACTTTAAAAATCTGTATTTGCAAATGTTCACACAGAAACAATGGTTTCAGTTAATCAATGAAGTCATTTAAAGACAAGTGCAGCGTTGCTACTTGTACTCATACAGTATAAACCTGTATTTAGATTCTTGTCTGCTAAACTATAGTTACGTGGGTTAGAAATTCAATATTCTCTATTTATTAATCTAAAAAATTGCTTATTTTCAGGGTTATGAATAAGAATCATGTTAATACTGAGTGTTACAATGAAATAAAAACTAGACCTGATTTTACTATGCTGAGAGTATGATTTGAATAATGTAAATACATAATTATATAAATAAGGAATAGCATGTAATGATATAACTCTAAATGATCAGATATATACATTACATTTTGTGAAATACATATTATATGGAGAACTGAGATATTAATTTCTCAGTAAAAGCTTAAATAGGTTTCTAAGAAGGTAAAACCATTAACACACTAAGGCATCTCTCATAATGTTCCCAGTCTTATTAAGTGCTCCCAAACCACAAGTAAATGTGGGGAATGTGATAAGTTATGAAATTCCAAGTCTCTCCACCAATTAATATTGGATGTAATGCATTTTAATATCAAGATATTTAACTCTTTTAAAGAAATATGCCTAAAACATGTTATTCTAAAAAATATTCACACTGGTCAGTAGTAGTACCTTGGAAAATGAACTGATTAGATAAAAACAGGATATTAAATGAGTAGACTTACCCTTAATATATATACAGCTATGGTTCAATCAGACTCTGTAGGGGGTTCCATGAAAGAGGATTCTTCAAGGTGCAGTGAAATTGTCAAACTGTCTGAGTTGGGGGAAGAGGCGTTCTAGATTTTATGTCAAGGATTCTTAGCCGTCTCCCCTTTGTGATGTGAATAAACTGCAGAAGGGAGTGTATGCTTTAGATGACAGCAGATTGACAGTGTGACTTGAATCTAATGAATTGTGATTGAGTTCTCTAAAAGATCCAACACACAGTTAAGTCACCTGGAATCACTCAATGACAGGAATAAATGTTGTGTGAGAATCAGGACTGATCATTGTTAGGGGCTGCCTTTCTTTCCCCCCCCTCTCATCACTCATCCCCCAGATTACACCTATAGGTGCCTATTTAGCTCTCTCTGATGGATCCAAGTCAATCATGCTTGGGAATTGACTCTTGCTCTAAGGGAAAAAAGGGAAGAAAGCTTCTGGGAAAGGATCAGTGTTGGTTTAATGTCAAGATTCTTGTTGCTGTAGAAGCATCATCCTCATTTTCCAGACACTGCCAGAGTTCTTGATTTCTCCTGCCCATCACATCCCTCTCTGGATTCAAGAACTATTGCACCCTCCTCTCTTGACTGATAAATCTTTATTGATGGTACCAATATCTTCCCAGTCATTACCACTTCAAGCTTTAGAGGCATATTTTCATCTTTTTCTCCTTCAAGCCCTAATCACCAATGCAATCACCAGGTCCTATTACTTCTTCTTTCAAAATGTTTCTCATATCATCTCTTCTCTTCCACTCCTCTCTCCTACCACTACTTTGAACTCTCATTGTCTCTTGCAGAGATGTGGATGTGGTCTCCTAAATGGGCATCCATTTTCTAGTATCTCTTCTTTCAATCCAACCTTTGCAAACAATAAGATTGATCTTCATAAACTTCCCCTTAATGATTCAGTCCTTTGCTCTAACATATTCCATAATTTTCCACAAAGTCCAACTAGAGTCTATAATGTGACCAGGACTCATATTTTTAATCTTTCTTTTCAAATGAAGTTGTGAAGTCCCACTACTGGGAACTAATCAGTTGAGCTCCAGACTGTCAGTCAGATGTTTATCAGTTATGGGTACAAGATGGATTCATCTTGTAGGATGTGGAATTCCTGTGCCTCAGTTGGTACTTCCATCATAGGTGATAATCTGGAAAATCTTTACTAGTGACTTCAAAGGAAGTCCCTCCATAAATGCAGTCATTGACACAGTAGATAGAGGGCTAGGTATTCAGTTAGGAAGCCCAGAGTTCAAATTCAGTCTCAGAGAGTTACTAACTGTATGATGCTGAACAAGACCCTTAAGCTCTGTTTACCTCAGTTTCCCCAACTATAAAATTGGAATACCTCTTAGGATTGTTGTGAGGATCACATGAGATAATGTTTTCAAAAAGCACTTAGCATGTTGCTTGGCACATAGAAGTTTTTATATAGTGCTTAATTCCCATCTTACCACTTTGTATTTTTCTTATCTCTACCCATGAGACATTTTCTAATAAATACCTAGATACACAACATTTATTTGCAAATTTGGAGACTCCTGCCAATGTTCAAACAAGTAAAGGCAACAGTATGTTCACAACCAAGAATTTCCTTATGAAAATCTATTTCAAGATACAGTCTTTCCAGAAACTTCTATCTAAAAGCTAGGTACATCTTCAGGCCTCCTGCCTCTCTTTTAAGAGAAGACACTTCTAAAATGGGTAACAAATGTATGGAGAAGTCTTAGCAAGTAACCTCTCCTGGGACTCCATTATTACTTACATAAGAGCTATGAAAGAGATTAGAGAAATGAAAAACATGATGTATTCATAAAAAATTCACTCATTTTTTCATAGCTATCTTATAAAAACACTACTAGCTGCACTGATGTAGCATTTTATATATACAAACCCATTTAATTCTCCCAACAACTCAGTGAAACAGGTAGTATGGGCAAGATTACCTCCAGTTTATAGAGGAAGAAATTGAAGGTCAAGGAAGTTAAATAACTTGCCTCTGGTCACACAACTAATAATTTTCAAAGATGGAGTTGAAACCAGGGCTCTATTGACTCTGAGTTAGATTTTTTTCCCCTATACCATACTGCTTCTTTTCTTCTTATCTCAAAAAGTACATTTTAAAATAGTAAAAGTGTTTTTAAAAAATCTAATGTAATATGTGTCTTATAAGAAGAATGAATAAATGAGTTGAGTGCTTTCTATAAAATGCTATACATGCAATTGTGTTATGTGATAACTAAATCTTTGCATGTGTGTGTGTGTGTGTGTGTGTGTGTGTGTGTGTGTCGGGGGGGGTCATTCTCCTTAGAAATAACATTTTCCTTATTGGTATTTTTTATTTCAACTCAATTCAATGTATGTTTACTAAAAACTTAAAATGTGCCATGCATTATTCTAAGAATAAAAAGTTAATAATGACAGATCTTGCTGTCAAAAAGTTTTTAACAAATGGAGGAAAGACATACATAGCCATGTATAATGCACGGAAGAGTGACATGTATGCCAAAAGAATGGAATGAAAAAAAAGAAATGTGGGAAATCTGAGGAGGGAGACATCACTTTCACCCCAGGTAGACATGAGGATTGGAAAAGTCAGGGAATATTTCATGGATGAGGTAGTACATGAAATGAACTTTGAATGAAAGGAAGCCCTTCAAGAGATAAAGATAGGAGAAGGGGTGGTCTCCAACCGTGCAGGGCATCAAGAGCAACAACATGGAGCTAGGAGGGAGGGGAGAAGGCGATTAGAAAATACAGAGTAGCTCAGTTTGGTTACAATGTCAAATATGTGGATAGTAAAATGGAATAAGGTTAAAAAATAAAGTAGGATCAGACCCATTGGCGGGACTGTGAAGCAGTACAAATATTCTTGAAAGCAATTTTTGTAACTATGGGCAAAGAGCTATGTGCATATGCTTTGTTCCTGGAAAGAGATCAAAGAAAGAAGAAAAGAAACTATATGTATTTATAGCAGTTTTTTGTGGTAGCAAAGAACTGGAAACTGAAGGAGTGTCCATCATTTGGGGAGTGGTTGAACAAGTTATGGTATATGTGTGTTACAGAATGTAGTTTGTGCTCTAAGAAATGATGAAAGGAATGGGGAACTTGTATCAATGGATTCATGGTAAAGTGAGCAAAATCAAAAGAATAGTTTGTTCACATCAGCAACATTGTAAAAAACACTCTGATCAGCACAATGACCAAGCACAATTCCAGAGGACTCACGGAGAAATCTGCTACTCACCTCTTCATAAAGAAATAATGGATTCAGAGTATAAATTAAGACATTTTTTTTGTAGGTGAAGAATATGGTTATTTGTTTTGCCTGACTATACATCGAGTTTTTTCCTGTTGCTTTATTATTTTAGTAGGGGTGGAGGACAGGTGGGAGGGAAAAATGCAGATCTGAAAACAAAAAAGAATTAAATTTTTTTCTGGGTGAGAAATTGAGAGAGAATGAACAATGATGATTGCAGTGGCAATCAAAGTAAGATGAAAAATATAGAAATAGAAGCATCAAGACGTGACAATTCATTTACTATGCAAGGTAAGGTGCAGGAAAAGGTCAAAGACACATTCAACACTATGAGTCTGAATGCTTAGTGGTGCCAGTTTGAGGAGAAGGAGAAGTGAACTACAAATTCAGTTTTGGACATGTTGAGTTTGAGATGCCAGTACGTCATGCAAAATAAGACAGTGAGCAGAAAAATGGAATAGTAGAGCTATAATTCTGAGGAGAGACTGGGGTTGAAGGTAAAGATTCAGAATTCAGCTGTTAAAGTAATGATAAAAGACATATAAATAAAATAAAATATATAAATTATAAAATATATAATACTGATAAAAGGCAATATAATTAACACAAATACACAGGGAGATAAGATCAAATAAAGAAACTTTTTAACTTTAAGTGGCAGAAAGAGCATGCTGTTGATCAGTTGTTTTAGCTACATCTGACCCTTCATGACCCCATTTGCAGATTGCTTGGCAAAGAGGGGTTTGCTATTTCCTCCTTCAGCTCATTTTACAGATCAGGAAACAGAGGCAAAAGGGGTTAGGGAACTTGCCAGTTAGTAAGTGTCAGAGGCCAGATTTGAACTCGGGTATTCCTAAATTCAGGCCAAGTGTTCTATCCAGTGTGCCACCTACCTGCCCTGGAAAGAGGATGAGGAGCCAATAAAGGAGATAAGGGGAGTCACCAGAGGAAAATTCTACTGGAAGGTCAATATTATACTGAAGGAGGTAATCTCTGGTATCAAATGCCACAAGGAAGTCAAGAAAGTGAGAACAGAAATATGTCCATTGGCTTTGATGATAAAGAAGTTGTTATTGAAATTGGAAATTGGGAAAGAAATAGCAGACTCAGATGGCTGCTAGAGCATCCAATAAGACTGACTGTCTCTCTTTCTCTCTCTCTCCACATACACACATACACACACATACATATGTATGTGTCAGGTAATGTAATGATAAAAGATAGAGGAGTAGATAATATAATTATATATAATATATATATAATATAATTAACACAAATAAGATAAGATAAAGGGAAGAAACTTCTGAACATTTAAGGAGAGGAAAGAGGATGTTGTTGTTCAGTTGTTTTCAGCTGTGTCTGACCCTTCATGACCTCATTTGCAGATTTCTTGGCAAAGAGGGTAATAGCATTTATAAAATGCTTTAAGGTTTACAAAGCATTTTACTTGTATATAGTTCTCTTTCTGTCCTCAGAACAACCGTGTCCTATAAGTGCTATGATTATATTGACTGGTCTGAGGAAGCTGAATCTAAGAGAAGTTAAGTGATTTACCCAGAGTGAGTTGCAGCTAGTTAAGTGTCTGAGGTTGGCTTCAAACTCAATTCTTCCTGATTCTGAGTTCATTTTATGTACCTTGACATTTATTATTATCATCATCATAATCATTATCACCATCATATTTTAAAATTAAATGATGGAGGCAGCAGTTTGATTATAAGAGATTCAGGAGAGATGGTGATAAGAGAATAGAATAGTGACCCTGCTTTCTAGAAATTTTGCAGTAAAAAAGGAAAGGATTGGATAAAAACTTGAAAGGAGTGGCCAGACTGAGGGAAGGTTTTCTTTTTTTAGAGAAGCCTTTAGGGAAAACTTAGGCATGATTGTAGGCTAAGAAGGAGAAAAAGGAGAGACTGGAGCTGCATGAGTGAAAAAGATTAATGAAGCACAATTAAGAAGCCAGAAAAGACAGGATCAGGTGTAGTGCACATTTAAACACTGCATGAAAACTGCTCTGTGTATTTTTCAATCAGGCTTTTAAAAAGCAGGTTGATTCCCTGACCTTGTCCCACCAAACTTAACCTCTTTTTACTGTATCCACAAATTAAGCCCATCCTTAATGGAAAAAAATACAATGCAATTTTGCACTGCATTATGAAAGGCATAACTTTGAAGAACAGAAGAAGGAATAAAGAAGGGAGAGCACCTCTGCACTCTGCCCTTATTGGACCACATCTAGAGAAATGTGTCTAATTCTGGACACCACAGTTTAAGAAGAAAAATGATAAGCTGGAGAGGCAATATATATGTAAAAGTCCTTGAAGCTATGTCATAGGAGAACAGGTTGAAAGAAATAAAGATTTAATTTAGAGAAGGACATGATCAACACATGTATTGGGCTCTTATATACCAGGCACTATGAGAAATGCTGGGAGCACAAAGAAAGACAAAACCAAATCCTGTCCTCTAGAAGTTTACGTTCTTTTCAGAGAGACAACATGTAAAGAATTAATTGATACAAGACAGGAGAGATGTCTTCAAGTATATTTGAAAGGTTGTCATGTGGAAGAGAGACTAGACTTTTTCCTGTGACCTCAGAGAGTAGAACTGGGAATAAAAAGTAGAAGCTGGGAAGAAGTGAATGTAAGCTTAATGTCAGGAAAACAACAAAACTTCCTACCAATTGAAGGCAGTCCAAAAGTAGAACGGACTACCTCTGGAGATTGTCTCTCATTGGCAGTCTTTAAGCAAACATAGGATGATCACTTGCCTGGTATACATATATGGATTCCTTGGAGGTATGGCATGACCTACATGGCTGCTGAGGTCCCTTCTGAGACGGTGCTTGAGTGCCTGTGCTTGAACCCCAGTTTGTAAAATCACATTTCTCCCTAGCCTCAAATCTCCCTAGCCCCAAAACATTGTCTCAGGCAGTTTCTCCCTAGCTCAAGGGCAGCATGCCCTAACAAAATATTTATCTCTCTTCACCAAAATATTTACAGTGGTCAGCTGCGCCTATAGAATTTGGTAGTTTGACCCAACTGTGTACTGGCTGAAGCAGCTGTGTATGGGTATCTATCTTTCACATATATCATAGACTCAGTCATGCGTATACTCCTTAGCTCATTATACACATCCTGGATCCCTTGTTAGCTTGAGACATATATATACTCCCAACATCCATCTTGTCAAACAGGACATTGATGGATAATGGACTGGGCACTTTTCAGTCAGCCCTGAGTGCTAGTTGACTTAGTGACGTTTCAAGCCTAAAAACACATCTTCATGCACCCCCGGGGGCTATTTCCCAGTGAATTATGAGCAATACACCTGTGCAATAGATATTAAAAGTGCATGTCCCTTTAAGCACTGACCACTCCTTAACTCCTCCCCAATCTCATCCTTACTCACCTAGTTAGCATAATTGGCACAGGTTATACTATGGATTATCCTATTAAAAAAATACCTATGACTCCTTTAAGGTTGCAGGTGCCCTAAGACCTCATGCTCACTGTATAGCATAACAATAAACTTTTACCAACTTGACTTAGAATGCTTGAGCCTATGAGTTCATTCCAGACTGCCCACCAAGGGACTCTGGTCATTGAGGTCCCTGAAACACATATCCTCCCTCATCATTTCCATCTCCTAATTAGTCTCTTTACAATTATATCCCACATTGTCAATAGTACTTCCATATGCTACTAGATGGCATAATGGTTTGAATGCTGTTCTTGGAGTCAGGAAGAGCAGTGTTTTAATACTTTCACATATGCTTTTGATTGTGTGACCCTAAGAAAGTCAATTAACCACTGTTAGCCTCAATTTCCTCACATGCAAAATGGGGATAATACTAATCTCTGTCTCACAGGGTTATTTTGGCAATCAAATCAAATAAGTTAACATATAAAAGCACTTTGAATACTTTAAAGCAGAATATAATTGCTAATTTTATGATTTCTTCCGACTTAATTCTAGATGGTCAGGTTTTTAACTCTCTAAGCTGTAACAAGCAATGACCCATAGAACTTTAAAAATATTACTATTAGGAAAATGTGGTAACAACATTTAAAACAATCTAAAAATTAGAGCACATTGCATTAAGATACTTAATGAGCATTTTTAAAAGGTAGCATATCTAATATGAGTATCAATATCAATTCAAATAATCAATGACACCAAAACTGATAAAATGGGTAAAAGTTTTCAAAATGGATAAATATATTATAGTTTTCTTCTGAATGGAGAAAATAGTTCCATTACAATAAGGTAGGGGGATGAATTAAATATCCCAGTACTCCAAAAGTACAGTTTAGCTGTACTTTTTATTGGCAACCTGTCCACTTGTTCTCATCTGACCCATGATGTTGAATAAGTCTTTCATAGAGTATCACAACATAGTGGATGCCTTCCTCTGCTTCTTGTAATATTTTAATATGGACACTATTGAGATCTTTGGTCAATCTATCCCACAACTCTTGCTACACGAGTGGCTCACTTTCTTTTTCCAGTCAGGATCACATATGACTTAGCTGCTACCAGTATAAAAATTGGAGATCATAGAATATAATACTCTGGAAAGAAAAGGATATAGGTTTACCACTCTACATGCTATCATCCTTTTCCATCCATACTTTCCATCCTTTTCCTTGGCTTTGATTCTTCTTTCCCATTGTTCACTCCATTGATTACAACCCTGCTATACAACCAGACTAATGTCCAATGTGAAAGTATTTGTAGATCCTATACTTGATTGCATGCTGCCATGGGGGTGGGAGGGGAGAAGGAGAAGAGAAAATTCAAAACTCAAGGGATTGAGGAACTGAATCTTGTAAACTGAAAGTAAGTAAACAAATAAATTAATTTCTAAAATGGATTTAGGCTTACAACAAAGAATATTTTAACTTAGCAAAACTGAGGACAATCCTATATGGTTAAAAATGGTTCTTTAATGAGAGTACTTCCAAACATCCTAATCAAAAGACTAGAGCTGCAGAGGCATTTTGAGGTGCAAATAACTGAGTCAACAGAAACATAAACAAGTAAACTTTAATGGGCAATTATAACAGACTCAAAAAGGGTAAATCATTTACATTATGAGATGATACATAATTTTTTTAAATGGCTCTACTAGCTGGTTTCAACACACTCCCTCTCCCACACCAAGAATATCCCTTTTCCTTTTCTTTTTCATTCTTATTTTAAAATTATCAAGACATAACAGAATCAGAAAAGGATGGGGGAGTAGGTAAAATTTTAACTTACTGCATTTCACTGTCAGGGAAAGGGAAAGAAGGGTAAATAAGAAGATGATTGGATTAAGGAAGAATTTAGGTCTAAGCAAAGCACTGTAACTAAAGATGTATAAAAATACAGCTTATTTTTTGTTGACAACAAAGTGGAAATTGAGGGAATGCTCATCAAAGGAAGACTGAACAAGTTAGGACATAGATATGGCATATGTATGTGAAAGAAAGAGCAGTCGTGTTGTGCAGTGGATAAAGTGGCCTGCCTGAAGTCAGGAAGACTCATCTTTCTGAATTAAAATATGAACTCAGAAAATTACTGTGACCTTGGGCAAGTCACTTAACTTTGTTTGCCTCAGTTCCCCATCTGTAAAGTGAATTGGAGAAGGAAATGGCAAACTATTAGAGTATCTTTGCTGAGAAAACCCCAAATTGGGTCATGAAGAGTTGAACATGGCTGGAATGCCTGCAACAACAACAACAACAACATGTGACAGAATACTATTATGCTGTAAGAAATGATAACAGGGAGGGTTTCAGAGAAATATGGAAAGAATTGTATGAACTGATGCAGAGTAAAGTTGACAGAATAAAGAGAATGTACAATATAATAGCAATATTATAAAGAAGTGAATGACTTTGAAAGGTCTGGGAACTCTGATTGGCACAATGACCAAACATATTTCCAAAGGACTTGTGAAGAGATATGCTACCCAGACCTTGATAGAAAAGTGATGAATTCTGAGTACAGAATTAGACATATTTTGGGGTGGCTAGGTGGCACCAACCCTGGAGTCCAGAGGACCTGAGTTCAAATCTGACCTCAGACACTTAACACATACACACACACACACACACACACACAACACACACACACAAAACTAGTCATGTGACCTTGGGTAAGTCACTTAACCCCAATTGCCCTACCGTCCCCCCTCCAAAAAAAAAGCCAGAATTAGACATATTTTTTGATATGGACAACGTAGAAATTTGGTTTCCTTGACTATACATGCATATAACAGGGTGGGGTTTGGGGTTTTTTTTTCTTTCTTATTTGGGGGTAGAAGATGAAGGGGAAAGAAGGCAGATTTCTGATGATTGTAGAAAATAAAATTTAATTTATATAAAGATGGGCTTTGGTGGTAAGGAGAAATTGGGATCATTTTAAGTGCCACATAGATTCTTAAGTGGGATTCAAGGCCACTGACTTCTACCATTTTCATTCTGGGTCTAGCCAGCTCATCATTCATCTGCAATGGGACTTACCTCCAAAGATATAGGTGTGCAACCCTGCAGATACTAATCATTGTAGAGAGTTGCCCTAAGAAGTTAAGTGACTCATCCAGGGTCACAAAGCCAGTATGTATTAGAAGTCTGACCTTTACTTGGAGACCATTATATCTCATTGTACCAACTGAGTTAATAAAAAATAGCAAATGATACAAAACTATTGGTGTTATATGAAATCAACATTATAAACATAATACTAAAGAATCAAAGACATCAAATTCATATAAGAATATATAGAGAGTGGAGAATAGCAGGGAGAAGAGAGAGCACAGGCCATTAGACACACTAGGTGACTAATAAATGTATTTAAATTTCTTAAATTTGATGAAGATTAGTCTTTTAATTGCTTCTATTGTGTCTAAGGAGAAAACTGCCTGAAATGTAGTCAACTTCTAATATAAGTAAAGGGAAAAACTTGGAAAAGTTCTAACAGGAAAAATCAAAAGAGTATTCAAACTAAACCTTAATTATCAATATTATATAGC
>JAQQSW010001040.1:0-23220 GCA_028646575.1 Pseudocheirus occidentalis
CCTATCTGCTTTAGCCACAGTAACCCTGGGATGCCTTGTCTTCCTTGTTACTTGTTACCATATTCCTCTTTAGGCAGTTGGTTAAGTACAACTAATTTGATCATTTTCCTTGATACTGTATGCTGCCTCCTTTGGTTTTCTGTTTCTTAATTCTGTAGCTAAAGACTTCAAAACTCAGGCATGACTGTTGATTGGGTTTTATTATCTTTCATTAAGTTCATGAAACATTCTGTTGGATTTTATTTCTTTTTCTTTGCCTTATAAGCAGAACTGACCTTTGGGTAATGCAAGTTAGCCTGGGTTCCATCCTTTGGAGGGGCTGTATTCTTGTGTATTCTTGGAAAATGGAACAGCCTGATCACTCCAGGAAGTAAGGGACAAAAAGAGGTCGAGAACATCTGCCATCTGGGGCCAAAAAAGATCAGCCCCAAGATACTCAACAGTGGACTTGTGCCTGGCTGTGGGGGCACCAGGAAAGTAGGCCAACTGCCTCGAATCCTCATTTACTTTTCTTTTTAGACTTGTTAGAATTTCTCTTCCATTGGTTGCTTTTTTCCCCTTCAGGGCCAGGCTTTATAATTTTGACCAGATTTTAAAATGATAGAAGGGAGGGGTTGTTGAGCTCATGTTGAATTTTGTCCTAAGCCCCCACTACCTCCCAGGAGAGTTTTGATTCTTTCTCGTATTCCTTGTAAAACTTGTGTAAGTTCTGGGCAATCCCCTGGAAACTGCGATTTCCAGTCATGACTTTTGCCAACTCAAAGGATTGGAATGGTTACCTTTTTGAATTGCAGTGAAGTAAAATTTCTAGCTCCACCTCTCCTGGCCCCTAACCAGAGTCCTATATTTGAATAGCCCTGATACTAAGCAAAGCCACTTGAGTTTCTTGCCATAAGTGCATTAGGAATTCTTTCTGATGTAGCCAAGCAGTCTCTTTGGGTAGGAAGTAAACTTAAACCTAGATATCATTATAGTAGGAACATTTGGTTTATGAAGGGCATTGCTGGCTCTAGATTTAAAAAACCTGTTACCCTTCTTGCCCTAAAGGTCAGAAGTTTGAGGAGCTTCAAAATAGTTGGTTTTCCTTGGTGGTGGTTTTAATCTTGCTAGTTACTAACAGTAGTTCTTCCACTTAGGAGATGTTTGAAACTAATTTTCTAGTGACTTTACTCTGAAGAGTAGCAGTTAGTGATAAGATCCTTATGTCAGGGCAGTCTGTCAGTTGACTTGTGTGTTAACCTTTATGAAATCTTTAGTTCTGCTCATGGTGACCAGTATCAGTATGTTTAAATTTGGTAGATATTTAAGGATTGAAAAATCAACCCAAACCACCACATCCTATGTATATTTCTGAAAAAACAATTGCCTGTGCTAATCTATTTGTTACACAGAATGTAGAAAAAGCATTCTCCTGTGTCCCCAGAGCTCCCATGCTCTGCTAGACAAGAAGCTGAAATAGATTGTTTTGAGATGAAAGTATGAAAGCTTCTTGGAGGAGACTTACCATTTGGCCTAGAGGCCAGAAGCCTCAGAAGGACTGTTTTTATTCAGATCTGTTGCTTCCTAACAGTCTAGGCAAGACTAGGCTGTTCTGGGAGGTGATGAATGCTCCTTCACTGGAGGTCTACAGCTGGAGGGAGCCTGAATGTTGTGTCAAGGTGGCAGGAGGCTGTTCTGGTTTGAATTAGACTAGGGGGCCTCTGGGGTTAAGCAGTGAGCCTTTGATATCATTGTTCTCTGAGGTGAACTTCCAAGGATGGATAGACTTGTAATGGAAAGAAAGAGTGGCCCTGATAGGAAAGTAATCATCATCTGCGGCCCTGTAAATGGTTAAACTCTTGAGTTCCTGTAGATGATCAGTTGAGGCTCACAAACAACCCTGGGAGGTAGATACTGTTATTATCCCTATTTTACAAATGCAGAAACTGAGGCAAACCGAGGTTAGATGACTTGCCTAGTGTCACATAGCTAGACATGCTATTCAGTTTTGTATCAGATTCTATGGATGTGGAAGTAAGGACAGTCTCTATACCCACCTCATTACTTATGACTTGGGTCCCATGCTGGTATCTGCCACAAAGAAGCCCTGTATACTTTAGTTGGCTTTTGCTTTAGAGGCTAAGGATTTTATTGTTTCTTTTTGATATGCTTCAATTTTGTTACCTAGAACAATTTCCTGTTTCAGCCTCTCAGAAAGCATCTTTGACTAGATATACCCCAATGCTCCCCCACTTGTCTCTAAAGCAGTAAGAACCATCTCAGTGAGGTTTCAGCCTAACCTTTCCAGCCTGGATGTGTGCTGTTCGGGTGCTGCCACATATTGCCTACTACCAGCCTTTTCCTTTGGCTCTTACCCACAGCTCCCTGGAGTATTACTAGTGCCAGGGTGTTCCCAAATCGAGGTTGGTCATTATGAGATGGGTAGTGTTCATGGAATGTGAACTGATCTTTTGACTGATTGTACCATCTCTCAGAATTTATTTCTGTGGGATGCCAAACACCTTTGACCTTGCTTTGCTCATAATAGCATTCAGATGCTTGAGGATCTTTCATTGGTAAACTTCCCTTTTCCGAGTAATTTTCTTGTGTATTGTTACTTTAAACTAAGTTGCAAATTGCATATGCCCTTTGGAAGTGTTTAGAAGATTTTTGTTAGCACATGAGTTATTATGTGAAATAACAATTAGAAAAATTACAGTTTAACAAATATTTCCATAAACTACTCATGGTAGAGATAGATTTGTTAAGGTTTACAAATTACTTTTAAGCTGAAAGTTGCTAAGTGATTTTATGGTTATGCATGTGAGTTTCTCGATTTTTGCAGGATGTTTGTCCCTTTGCCCTGTAGCTAAATATCAAGAGCCAACATGTTCAACCAGTGAGATGTTGGCTACTGACAGGATGACATCAACACCATAAAGCTTGAGTGGTTAGTCATCCCCTGAGACTAGGGCATGGCTTCTGGCAGCTTGTGAAGGCGTCTTTTTCCAAAGT
Organism: Pseudocheirus occidentalis; assembly: GCA_028646575.1. Lineage (NCBI taxonomy): Eukaryota > Metazoa > Chordata > Mammalia > Diprotodontia > Pseudocheiridae > Pseudocheirus > Pseudocheirus occidentalis. Next base: position 2,995 of record JAQQSW010001040.1, read on the forward strand.
CTCGGCTGTGACATATACCATAGGAATGAAGCTGGGAAATGATCCTCTTTTCTTGGAGGCATCTCATTCCCATACTAGTTCTCATGGAAAGGGAGAAAAAGCCTTCCTTCTCTTTGAGGAACCTCTGTCCTACAACCAAGTGTTCTGGAAATAGCGGCCTAAGTCAGGGAGGAGCCATTGAAAGGTTCATTGCTATAATAGGAGATGCCCTAGACTTGGCAGAATCAAGAGACCTGGATTTGAATCCTGCTTGAGATGCTTTGACTGTGTGGCCATGACTGTGTCATTTAACCTTTCCTAGTCTTATCCTTCTTGTCTGTAAAATGGGTTTATGGAGGCAGTATGGTCTAGTTTAGTGGATACAGAGCAGGTCTCCTGATCAGAAAGATCAAATTCTGCCAGCCTGTGACAAATACTAGCAGTGTGACTAATGTGCCATTGCCATGCTGGGGCAGGCCTTCATCCCCCCAACTGGTTTGCCTTCCTCAGCAACTGAGGAATTCAGTCCAGTTCCTCCTCCACTCAGCTGTCAGACTGATCTTCCTAAAGCCTAAGTCTGACTATGTCACTCTCCTTTTTGGTAAGATCCTTTGTTTCTTTATCACCTCCACATACAGATATGAAATCCTCTACTTGGTATTTCTAAATCCTCTATAACCTGGCCCCCTCCAATATCTCCCATCTTCTTATACTTTCCCCATCCCCATGGACTTTATGATGCAGTGGTGCTGACCTCGCTATTCTTTGTAGAACATGACCCTCCATCTCCCCAGTTTACACTTTTTTTCTGGTTGACCCTCCATCCCTGGAATGCTGTCCCTCCTCATCTTTGCCTTTTGGCTTCCTGGGCTCCCTTCAAGTCCCAGATAAAACTGCACTTTGCTAATTCTTCTTAACCTTAATGCCTTCCCAACTACTGATTATCTCCAATTCATCCTGTCTAGTTCTTGCTGTCTCCCCTCTTAGACTGTGATAAATAGTAGATACTTAGTAAATGATTGTTGACTGACTCTCCAAAGTGAATTTGTAGAGCTGGAAAGGACCTGAGAGGTCATCTAGTCCAGCAGATGAGGGAACAGAGTCTTGGAGAAATGACATGACTTGGTCACTGGGCAAGGGGAGCTCCTACTGCTGGGTTCTTGGATTTTCAGCAAGCGTTCTCAGCAAATTTCTTCTTTGTCTATAGAGTAGATTTGAAGACTCATGAGTACCTAATAGTTGCTTAATAAATACCTGTTAAATTGGATATAGTGGCAAGAACAGCAGTTCTGGAGTTATGGAACCAGAGATCAAATTCTACCTCTAATATTACCTTCAGCAAATCATTTCCTTACTGAGCTTCCATTTTTTCATCAGTCAGATGAGGGATTTAGACTCTTGCACCTCTAAGGTTCCTTCTAGCTTTGGCTCTGGAGCCTGTGACATAGAACTGCCATAGTCTTGTTGCCGGTGTAAAGGCAAGCAATTCCATTGGGCAGAAGTCAAGTACAAAACCTAGACATCTTTTTGTGACCACTCTCTTACTCCTTCAGCAGCTTCATGGTGAGTGACTACTTGGAGTCATGGAAGGAGTTAGCAGGAGTTTGAGCAAAGCACTGAAACTCTCTATCTCAGTTTCTCTGTCTTTAAAATGAAAATAATAATACTATCTGCCTTGCCTGCCTAACAGAATTATTATGACAGTTAAATGAGAAAATCCATGTGAAAGCATAGGTAAACAGGGACTACTACCATCATTGATTAAGTCTTGAAATTGTTCTAATAAGTAAGTTCATTCCATGAAATAATGTAGTGATCTCTAGAACATGCTGAGTGATGTGCCAGATAACTAATACTATTCCGTTAAAATTTTTGGTGCATCTGTATGTGTGTACTCATGTATGTTTGTATGGATATATGTTTATTTATGTGTATATAAAACTCTTGTATTCTTCCCCACCCCATGTGCCTTCGTGTGCATGCGTGCGCAACCCCTCCCCCCCCACATACTTTTAATAGTCCAAGTGATGTGATTCAGAAGAGGATTTCCACTCCTGTCTGAGCCGAATTCATTGCCCAACATGTTTTTCCAATTTTAGGTTATTCTATCCTATTGCTTCCTATCCTTTTTCTTCACTATAGATTTTTTTCCCTCTGCTTATTATCTCATGACTGGAAATCATAAAATATGTTTACTCTCTAGAAATTAATTTATTGATTAGATTAATCTTAAGTTTTTGCACCTAGCTCTCTTCTCACCTCCCAACTTTTTTTAGGCCCGTAGTGTGGGGATAAATAAAATATGGTTTAGCTTCATTTATTTCTCTGGAACAAGAGAAAGGTTTGAATTGGCTTTTTTTTTTTTTTTTTTTTTTTTTTTTTTTTTTTTTTTTTGCTTTGGGAAGAATAGGTTTTTGGACCTTTTCCTTATTCCTCTCTGAGGAATACTGCGTCATTGAGAAATGTTTAACCTCCTGGACTTTATCTGGGTTTGGAAATTTGCCTAAGGCAACTAGAAGTTGGCAGTGTTCTTGACCCAAATTCCCCTCCCTGTAAGGGTGTATACGAAAAGGGGATTTTGTCAGGGCCTGCCAAAACTAAAAGATGTTGGGGGAAGTTTTTGTAAAAATGCAAGAGAAATCTGTTTCTATTCTCTCTTAACAGTATTTGAGGGAACTCCCAGAAGATAATTTTCAGGCATTCAGATATTCTTCTGAGTGAAATCTTAGAAAGGTCTTACCTGAGAAAAATAATTCAAAACTGGACAAGAAAACTCAGTTTTGCAGTTGTGTGGTGGGTATAAGATAACTCTGGTTGAATGATTCTATTTTGTAGATGGATAAGAAATAGGAAGTAAGCTGGGAAGAGCTGAGCAATTTAAAGCATTTCTTTTAGGGAAAATAGCCTTAAGAAGTGATAGAATCTTTGTGGATGATGGGAAAATCTGGCATTATAGTCAACTCTGGATTGTCCTGAGGGTTGATTATCTCTGAAATTATCCATGGGGACTTTTCTTTGGCAATTCGTTGTTTGAAATTATTTTTGACATTGAAGTACTCTGTTTAAATAAACAGAATCTTTGTCATGCAAGAACAGAAGATGAAGGCATTTTGACTTAAAAAAAAAAAAACAAACCAAAACAACGTAATCCGTACATTTGGGGAAGATGTGGGCCAGCAAGCTACTTTTTAAAATATGCCCACATTGCTTTAGATTGGTCTTGGGCGCCGTTGATTATTAGAGGAACATTGGGTAAGAGCTAGAGGAGAAGGGGAGAAATGTATGTAATTGTCATCTAAATTTATCTTCTCATGTGTCACTGGGTTCATTGTGAGATATATGGAAGATAACTCCCTTGTTTGCCTCAAGTCCCCATCTCAGTCAGCTGAGCTGGGGACTTTGCAGGTCATCTAGCCTCATTTTCTTTGACTAACAGATTGAATAAAGAAATTGAATTTCAAAAGTAAGACTTTTAATAAACCCTAAAACAATTTAAGTAAACAATCCAAACATGCACTCCAAGCATTAGGGTCTTATTTCAAAGTGAATACTATATGGGAAAATCTCTCCTGAGGTTTCTATTTCAGTTTGGGAAAGGCGTGGCACACATCTCTTTTTCACCGTTGACCCTCCAGGTTGGAAATATTCACTCATATAGTAGCTGATGTCTACCTGGGGGTCCTGCCAGTCTCTACTACATCAGTTGCAATAAGAAGCCATGTCTCTTAGCTTGCTCTCTGAAGCTAATGTTGCTGTCTTTTTTAAAGTAGGCACTTCCATGACTATCTTCCCCATTTGTATTCCCTTTCTTCCTCTTCATTTTGCTGTGCCCAAATTCCTCATGTCTCATTGGAATTGAAATATTGATTTAAATGCAGTTAGGTCCTTATTATGAGGTCTGCAGCCTCCTGGAAAATATCATTGCTTATCAGGCATGGACTCATAAAGAGGTGGAAGGGACCTTTGAGAGGCCATCTAGCCCAATCCCTTCACCCGGGGTCAGACAGTCCACTTCACTGTTAGGAAGTCCTCATTGTTCAGGAGGTCCATTTTCCATACAGCTTCAGTCTACTTCTCTGAAATACCCTGTGTGCTCCTGGGTCTGTCCTTTGAAGCCACGGGCAGCAAGACTTATACTGACTGTTGCATGTGACAGCCCTTCAAGGACTTGAAGAAACCTATCATGTTAACCCTAAGTTTTCTCCAGTTTAAACGTGTAATTCCTTCAGTCAGTTCTTTCCATAGGCATGGTCTTGAGGCTCCTCACTATCCCGATCACTCTGTTCTGCATGTTCTCTGGCTTCTTAGTGTCCTCCCTGACAGGGCACAAGACTAGAGAGGTGTGGTCTGATAAGAGCACACTCACCTCTCCAGTGCTGGCCCTGATTCTTTCCTTAATTCTATCTAGGGTCACATTGGTTCCCGAGGAGAAAGTGAGGCTGGTGACTGTGCACAGCCCTCACTCACTTAAATCCAGTTCACTTGCAAGTCATGGCATCACCTCCATGGCGGCATAGTTCTCTTTGAGAACGAAGGACAAACAACAAAAACATTTGCTTTCTACTCACTTTGCATTTGCAGTCCTCAAAATTCCCCAGTTTTAAAAAGAGTTTTCTTTGTGTCTTTTGCTATTTGCTCCATGATCGTTTCCTTATATATACTATCCTCCCCTTTAATAAAAGTTATGCAAAATTATTCATCACTAACATGTCTGATAGTATGTTCAGCATTCTGTATCCATAGTCTCCTACCTCTCTACTAAAAGGAGGTCCATTTTCTGGGATCCCAACTGGTCATTGCTTTTAAGTTTAACTTAGCTGCTATTTGAGGTTATTTTTGTGTAGAAGAGTACATGCAAGAGGGAAGGAGTCAAAGGAAGAGGTTATTTACAGTGATCCAAGTGAGAGAACTGGCTTGGGTGGTGAGTGGAGCCATGGCAAATTAGGCACGGATGTGAAGGAGTAAAGCAGTGACTTGATAGATACTAGGTTTTCATGTCTTTTGCATAGTAGATGCTTAAGAAATGATGGTTAAATGATCGAAGATTGGTCTTGAATTAGTGAGCAGGATGATGGAAAAAGCTTGAACGCTTGAGGCTGAAAGAGAGCTAAGAACATATCCTGGGAACCCAAATAGGAGTTATGAATACCTGCCCCAAGGTGGTAGATGTGGGAATGGAGAAGAGACTTATTCAAAAGGCATTTCAAAGGCAGAATTGTTAGGACTTGGTAACTTAGTATAGGGCTGAAGGAGAGGGAAGAAGGAGCCAAAGATAATTTTAGTATTTTGACCCTGAAAGGACCTGGAAATTGGTTATGACAGTAAGTGACACAGGAAAGTTGGGAGAAAGGACTAGTTTTGGGTGTTGATGAATTTAGATGTTAAGCTTGAAGTGATTGTGGGATGGGGTGAGCATTTATTAAACTCTTATGTGTCTATGCTAAGTGCTGGTGATATAAACAAGAAAGTAAGACAGTCCCTGCTTTCAAGGAACTTACTTTCAAATGGGGGAAGACAACGCATAGAGGGGAGGTGGAGAGGTTCTCAGTGTGGGAAGATGGCCAGAGAAGTAGTGTCCAAGTGTGGTTTCAGGCAAGATAAAAACTAATCTGATAAAAAGATAAAAACCCAGGGCTGGGTTCTGGTGAGACAGAGAAGGACATGGTGGCCAGAGTACAGAGGACAGGGAGTAAAGATGGCAGGCAAGTAGCTTGGAGGCATGATCTTTGTGAGATGAAGTGAAAGTTCAGCCATCAAATGATAGGAAACCTAGGTTAATTAGAGGTGTCCTGTAGTAGTCTGAAAATGCAAGGCTGGGTTCGGGGTAAGAAATTAGAGCCAGAGAATTTGGTTTGGGCATTATTAACATAGAAGAGATGTTTGGTGTCATGAGAAATGAGTAATTGTTGGAAAAACAAGAGTAGAGATAGTGAGCTGGCCTCAGTCAAGAACACTTGACTCCAAGGCCTATTTCTGGACCAGCTTAATTGTGTGAACCTAGGCAAGTCCCCCAGGTTGCTGAATAATCCCCAGTCTACTTTAGTAGGTCTTTCTTCAATCAGAACTGTTTACACTAATGAAATCACAAGTTTGGAACCCCCAATAAAGAGTCTTTGCAGAGTGGAGTAGTATCACTCCTTCCCTAGGGGACAGTGCCCCCTTGGGGTGAAAAGAGGGAGGGAGGGAAACTGCTGTGGAAGAGATAGCATGAGAGCTGGAAAGGCAGAGAAGGTAGAGGTTTCAGTCAGTAGGCATGGCAGATTGCTCCAGGGAGGTAGAGGGTCTGATAGCCTTGACTTTGACTGGCAGGAGGTGAGGAGAGTGGCAGGTTGGTGAGAAGGTGTTGGAGGAGGGGTGGCAAGGTTTTCAGGAAGGACCAAGGGATGAGTGCATGGATGAAAGGGGTTAGCCTGAGAGGAGAGGCAGGCAGCTTCCTTTGGAACTGCACGAAAATGTGAGAAGGTGAGAAGGAATTAGTTTGTGGCAAAGAAAGTAGATGAAGGAACTTCCCAATGACTTGCGTATTTTCTGTAAAGTAGATGGTGACTTAAGGGGTCCATAATACTGAGAGCTAGAATAGAGCAGCAGAGATACCAGTGGTAAGAAAATATGACAGAAAAGTCAAACATTGAATAAAAGAAGTGCCCTACAGAGGTGAAAGCCAAAGCATGGCAGTGTGTTTTTTAAATAGATCAAATCTTAATGATTTTCTTTCTTCTACTAGGGTTCTATAATCCAGTATCTGGAGCAGAGAAATTGGCTTATGGAAATTGGTTGATCCAACATTTGTAGTATGGTGCATTTATTCATTCAACATTCATTAGCCATTTGTTAAGTATTTAATATGAACAAATTGAGAGGCATGGTATTGCAGTGGCTCGCCTGTGGATCTTGAATTCAGATTTGAGTTCATTACCTGCCTCTGACTGGATGTGTGACCATGTGATCACAGGCCATTTAACATCTTCGTGGCCCAGGCAAGTCTGTAAGATTAGAGGTTGCCAATAATTGCTGATCTGGATTGGCAGAGGAAGTTTCTATTCCACGAATTCCTTAAGCTAATGAAATCACAATCTGACCCAGAAACCAAGAAAGCAAAACGTTGTGTCTAAGTGGTAAAAAGGGGTAAAGACAGCAAAGAGAGTTAGCCTAGGAGTCTAGATCGAGGGTGGAGAATGAATTGTCTGAGTTAAATAAGTAAGTAAACACTAAAGTAAAGTAAGGGGAGCTGAGTGACTGGAAGTCTCAGGACATGTGGAGAACAACTGTAGTTGGGTGAGGCAGTGAGAGAAATAGAGAAGAGCAGTGCCAGATGGGAGGTGTTGGAAAACCCATTGAGGCCAAGCATTGACTTATGAAGATGGGCTTCAGGGTATGGCAGATGACAGAATGTAGAGGTGAGTAAAGGGTGGCAAAGATTCATTACTGAGAATCAGACATTTCCAGAAAAGATGGATTGATAAAAATCTAATACAAACAGTAGGAAAGAACAATTGGACTGCAGTATAGCCAGTGTTCATCTGTATCAGCGGTTCTCAACCTGTGGGTTATGTTCAGTTTGTAACAATGAAAATACATCCTGCATATCAGATATTTACATTATGATTCATAACAGTAGCAAAATTACAGCTATGAAGTAGCAATGAAAATAATTTTATGGTTGAGAGGGGAGGTCACCGCAACATGAGGAACTGTATTAAAGGGTCACAGCATTAGGAAGGTTGAGAACCACTAATCTACATAGATGTTGAAGTCATTGCTGTAGAGAGGGGAAATAGTATTCACAGGAATGAATACTCCTGTGAAGTAGGGCTGCTGCCTGAGTTGTTGAGGGCAGGTATTTTTTTAAATTATAAACCATGAAAGGGTGTTCTTGTGGTCTGGATAGAGAGAAAGAATTTTGTCATCTTCCAAACCAGCCAGTATGTTAAAAGTTTCGTTCTGGGTTCTGATGGTGAAAGGAAGGTAGGCTGGTAAGACCTTTTCCCTCATCATCCTAAAAATTAGAGGATGATAACCAGGGAGAGTTTAGAAGATAAATTGTGGTGCTTTAAACTTGTCTTAAATATTGTTGTTGTTAGTCTTTTGTTTTCAGAGAGGACCTCATGAGAATGATGTCTTGCCTTAGGGCAGTGGTTCTCAACCTTCCTAATGCCGCAGCCCTTTAATACAGTTCCTCATGTTGTGGTGACCCCCCAACCATAAAATTATTATCTATGCTACTTCATAACTGTAATTTTGCTACTGTTATGAATCATAATGTAAATATCTGATATGCAGGATGTATTTTCATTGTTATAAATTGAACATAACCCACAGGTTGCGAACCGCTGCCTTAGGGTCTTTATAATGTCCTGAGACCAGCGAGGAATACTAAGGACAACAAATAATGATGTGGCTTTTAGTTTGTTTTTATTTTGTTTTGTTTTTTGTTTTTTTTTTTGCTTTTTTTTTTTTTGGAGGGCAATTGGGGTTAAGTGACTTGCCCAAGGTCACACGGCTAGTTTTTTGTGTTAAGTGTCTGAGGCTGGATTTGAACTCAGGTACTCCTGACTCCAGGGCCGGTGCTCTATTCACTGCGCCACCTAGCCGCCCCATTTTTAGTTTGTTTTAAAGCTGTAATGAGAAGAGCAAAGATTATTGTAGAGGATGGGTGAGGAAATGTTCATGGAGAAGGGAGAAGGAAGAACTACTCAACTTTTTTTTGCGTCCCACCCCCTCCCTCTCCCTAGGAGAGCAGTGTTTGGAGTGGAAAGAGGGGAATAGAAATGCTTACTAAGTAGTTGAGGCCAGGCTAAGTAGGGAGATAATAGGAGAGGAGCTGACAGCCTTTGATGAGGTCCAGGCAAGCTCCATCCCACAGGAACTAATGGGTGTGCAAATAAACACAACAGCACTAAAGACAGCCAGACAAATCAAATTCAGTGAATGAAGGGTTGAGATCCCAAGACAAAGGTAGAGCACACTCCTCTCTGCAGAGAAATATGAAATAGCATGCGTGCGATTCACAGTAGCTACTCCCTTGCTAGATTTTATCTGTTACGGTGGAGGGTTCTAGTGGACTTGGAGGTATGAAAGTAATAGTAGGTTGGGGAAAATATTGTATACTAAGTAAAAAAAGGCATCAAGAGAATTCTAACAGTTTTGAGCTTGTGAAATTTCAGAGTGGAGTAGTATCACTCCTCCCCTAGGGGACAGCCATAGAAAAGGATCTGGAAATATTGTTTGGCCAAGACCGTTGCTGCATTAGGGGCTTCCAGATAATTCTTTGTTTTGAGTTGAAGCAAAGCCTGGATGGTTGATCATAGGTTGGTGGCCATTTCACATACTCCAGATAGGCTGCCTGCAATGTTGTGGATCTAATAACTTGCTGAGCATGTGGCAGAAGGCAAAAGAAAGATCTGAAAGTTCTGTAACCATGGGCCATAACCCTTTTAATTAGCCTTTAATGAATTAAACCTTAAACATAACATAAAGGTCTTGGTTTTACTCTGCGTAGACTTGTGTGAGTATCAGTTGATAGCATATTGAAAACCCATCATCCAGAACACCACGTTATCCATAGAGTGGATGGAAGGAGGAGAGACAATATAGAAATCAAGTCACTGGGATTCTTGTCCTCATGGAGCTTGTAGCTGTAGTCAGACTTATCGCAGTCGAAGTCCAAATTAACAGTGCACGTGAAGACATAGGAATGAGTGAGAGATAAAAGCCGGCTGGAGATGATCTCAATTCAGGGAATTTCCTGGGGAAATGTGTGACCATGTGATCACAGGCCATTTAACATCTTAGTGGACCAGGCAAGTCTGTAAGATTAGCGGTTGCCAATAATTGCTGACAGGGAAAGTGCCTTGCCTGAGGTCATGTGACCAGCTCCTAGCAGAGACAGGATCCTGAGTCTTCCTGACTCTGAGACTGGACCCTTAGTTGCCGTGTCAGGAGGCTTCTCCTATTCATTCTCATCATCCACAGAAGTGTAAGATGATGAATTTTGACCTGCGTTGGGCCCTTCTGAGGGCAGCTCAGTGACCCATCTGATAGAGCATTGGGTCTGAAGTCAGGAAAACCCGAGTTTATATCTGCCCTTTAGACATTTACTAGCTGTGTGACCCTGGGCAAGTCACTTGGCTTCTCTTTGCCTCAGTTTCCTCATCTGTAAAATGAATTTGATAATAGCACATAATTACCAGAATTGTTGTGAGGATCAAATGAGATACTGATTGTAAAGCAGTGCCTGGCACGCAGTAAAAACCATGTAAAGGTTAGGTGTGGTTTCACTTGGCTGTACTGTTATTAAGTAATTCTTAGCTCAACCTGTCCTGAAGACGTCTCATCAGTGGGATTGGGACATCTAGATTTGATTCATAGAAAATAAAACATTCTAGAATGAGCTAATGCTACACTTAAGTATAAGAGCCTTCTTTGTAGCACTGAATAATTATTTTTTAATGAAAAATAGTACTTGGGCACCTCTTAAGAGCTCTGTGTGTGTGTGTTAATAGTCCATTGTGCTTAGAACTGTGGAACTCATTCAAAATTTGAATTTGGCTTATAACTTTCCTGGGAACTCAGAGAACGCATGCCTTAAAATGCCAAAGATTTTTGTTTATTTCCCAAATTGCAAATGGTCTGTACATTAGTCAGGTGTCTGGTGTGTTCTTTCACAGGTATTTAAAATTAATGGTATTTACTCTCTGTGTTGGAACTAGAGGATCAATCCTTTTTTTCTGGTTTTTAAAATTCTGAATTATAAATGCCAAAACCCATTTGTATATTCATAGTAGAACAGAAAAAAGATTGCACATGCTATATGTAGCTATATATGCTATATGTAGTGCCCTTCTCTTTTTTTAAAGTTTGTACTATCCTGCTTGTGCTGCTCTTTCTTCTCTTCTCTGCATTTAAAAAAAAAACCAAAAAACCTGAGAGACAAAAGCTGCCAGAATGGCCTGCTTTGCCTTCTCTTTTTCCCTTTAGCCATCCTCTGTAATTTTAGTTGGTCATTGCATCAATCAGAATTTGCTATGTTCTTATTAGATAGATTGTTTTCCTAGTTTTGTTCACTTCACTCTGCATCACATTTATGATAAGTCTTCTCAGAGTTCTACAAAACTTCACATGTTGTCACTTCTTATGGCACAAATATTCCATGTGCCATAATTTGTTTAGCCATTCCATAGTTGATGGTCATCCTCTTAGTTTCCAGTTCTTTGATATAACAACAGAAACAACAACAAAAAAAACCCAGCTGTAAATATTTTTGTACATATAGGCTCTTTTCCTTCTTTGATCTCTTGGGTGTATAGGCCTAGTAATGGTATCACTGGGTTTTCATAGGTTAGTGACTTTTAAGTCATAGTTCCAAATTCCTTTCAAATTCACAGTAGAACAGTGTTTTCCAAGTTAAATTGACTAAGTAATTCTTTAGGGATATGGACTAATGATACATACACACGTAGATATCTATCCATGTATCTATACACACATACATGATATATGTAAAATATATCAGTTGGTCAAATAGTCAGAAAGCACTGATAGGCAACTACTTTGGACCAGATACAGTGCTAAGTGCTAGAAATACAAAGACAAAAGTAAAAATCTCTACCTATAAGAAGCTTACATTTCATCAGTGGTAAAAATATGTTGCTGTTTGTCATTTCATCAAATGAGGATTGTTTTTTATTCATTCAGTTGTGTTCAACTCTTTGTGACCCCATGGATCATAGCACAACAGGCCCTTCTGTCCTCTGTCATCTCTTGGAGTCTGTCCAAGGTCATGTTCATCGTTTCCATGATACCACCTGTCCATCTCATCCTCTGCTATTTCCTTCTCCTTCCGCTTTCACTCTTTCCTAACATCAGGGTCTTTTCTAATGAGTCCTGTCTTCTCATTATGTGGCCAAAGTGTTTAAACTTTAGCCTGAGTATTCGTCCTTCCAATGAATAGTCAGAATTAATTTCTTTAAATATTGACTGATTAGATCCTGCTCTCCAAGGGACTCTCAGAAGTCTTTTCTAGTACCACAGTTTGAAGGTATCAATTCTGCAGCACTCAACTCTCCTTACAATCCAGCTCTTACAGTTGTACATTGCTACTGGGAAAAAAATAATTTCTTTGACTATGCAGACCTTTGTTTGAAAGTTGGTATCTCTGTTTCTTAGTATGCTGTTCAGATTTACCATAGCTTTCCTTCCAAGGAGCAAGCGAGCGTCTTTTAATTCCATGGCCACAGTTGCCATCTTCAGTGATCTTTGAATTCAAGAATATAAAATCTGACACTGCTTCCTGTTTTTCTTGCTCTGTTTGCCAGGAAGTGGGATGGGACCACTTGTCACGATCTTAGTTTTTTTTAATGGTAAGCTTCAAGTTAACTTCTATATTTTCCTCTTACACCTTCATCAAGAGGCTTCTTAATTCTTCTTTACTTTCAGCCGTCAGAGTGGTATTGTATGCATAACTGAGATTATTCACATCCCTCCCAGCAACCTTTATTCCAGCTTTTTATTTGCCCATCTGGCATACGTGGTGTACTCTGCATATGAAGTAATAAGGTGACAGTATATAGCCTAGTCATACTTCTTTTCCAGTCTTAAACCAATCAGTTGTTCCTTATTCGAGTCTTAACTGTCGCTTCTTCATCTGCAAACAGGTTCCTCAGGAGACAAATAAGGTCAAGTGTACTCCCGTTTCTTTGAGACTTGTGACAGTTTTTTGTCATCCACACAGTCAAAGGCTTTAGTGTAGGCAATAAAGCAAAATAGATGTTTTTCTGTGATTTCTTTGTTTTGTACTTAATCCACCAAATGTTGACAATTTGGTCTCTAGTTCCTCTGTCTCTTTGAAAACCAACCTTCACTTCTGGTAATTCTCAGTTCATACATTGCTAAAACCTAGTTTGAAGACTCTGAAACATAAACTTGCTGGCATGTGACACAAGCACAGTCGTTCAATAGCTCGAATGTTCTTTGACATTGCCTTCTTTAGGATTGGGATGTAAACTGACCTTTCGCAGAAACATGTGAAATGGATACAAGGTGATTTTGTGGTGGAAGGTTCCTAGTAGCTGTGGACTCTGGAAAGACATCATGTGCAAGCTAACACTGAGGCTGAATCTTTGAAGGAAGTAGGGATTCCTAGAGAGATCAGCTAGTGGGTTAAGTCTCAAGCATGGAGGATGGTCATTGCAGAGGCCTGGAGATGGGAGATTGTATGCTATTTCCTTCAATCCCTCTTTATTTGGAAGGTAATTCCATACCCACGGATTATCATTATGGTTTCCCTGTCTTAAGTCCTTGCCAAATGATTTTCTAAAGTGCAGGTCATTCCCCTATTCATTTGACTTCCAAGGGTTCCTATTCTACAAACAAACTTCCTTTGACACTTAAAGCCCTTTGCAAGTTGACCTCACCCTACTTTTCTGGTCTTCTCATGCATTTCTACCTTTCAGGCCCTCTTTGATCGGGCTTTCTTACTGTTCTTCATACATAGCCTACCACAAGCTACTATACTGCTGTGCATTCAACGTAATTTCTAGCCTCCTTGCCTTTCCTTCTCTGCTCAGAAGAAGCAGTCTGAATGTAATTTACCAAAGACTTGTTAGTTATTAGGAGGAAAAGATAGGATGGGTCTTTGCATCTTCTTCTGCTTAAGTACATGCCTCAAAGTTGTTTTGGAGTTATTGGAAGAGGTAAAATGTAGGGGGCAAAGGAACAAGGAAGTGACCCCTGTATATGGAACTGGGAAGAGAGTAGAAATGCAGTTTATTGGCTTAATTGTTAGCTTTGATGTAAAGTAACAGCTCATTATTCTTTTTCTTGAATAGTTGCTGTGCATTATCTTCTCCTGTAAGATGGAGGAGGAAAAGGATGTTTAGAAAGGTCTCCCATCTTTAATCTTCTTTCTCCCTGTCTTGGTTTTGTTCTTTAACAGTGTATCTCAGTACTGGTAAGAACTGGGGCTTCTGGGAAAGAATTGTAACCTAATCAGTCATTTTGGTGATTTTAATTTAATTTACCAGATCATATAATGTAGATATATGTTAATAGTTTAAGAAATCTAAAGGGGGCGGCTAGGTGGCACAGTGAATAGAGTACTAGCACTGGAGTCAGGAGGACCTGAGTTCACATGTGGCCTCAGACACTTGACACTTACTAGCCATGGGATCTCCGGCAAGTCACTTAACCCCAATTGCCCTGCCTTTCCCCCTCCAAAAAGCAAAACAAAAAAGAAGTCTAAAGGAATGTTACTTCTGAGCATGATAACTTTACAAGAAAACTGTCGTTGTTAATACATGTAAAATGGAACCCAAGGTTTTTAGCAATGCTAAATAATTTTTTTTCCCTTTATTTTTCCATTCTAAGTAGGTCTTTGTGTACTGGGAGCACACAGACTATATTGGAGAATAATAAACACCATTTTCTTGATTCTCCTGTGTTGAAGAAGCTTTGTTAAGTACATCTTAAAGTAAATCTTTGTTAAGACCATCATTGGTCCACTTGCTCTGAATAGTGGCAAGGGGCATCATGTGCAGGGGGCCCAGTCTTACTGAGAGCCAGAAGATGGAAGGAGTGGGAAAAGAAAAAAAAATTAAGATGAAAACAAGTTTGTTGCATATGGAACAGGCATTCTGGAGAGCATAGTAGAAGAGGTAGGTAGATTTAGAATAGGGCATTGAGGTGGAGGTGGGGTAAGGGGAGTGAGAACAAGGAACTGAACAACAGGAAGACAGAGAACAGGGTTTAAATAATGACAGTTGTGGGGTCAGAATCATTGGGATGAAGGTGAACATGTTGTTTATCATAAAGGAATAATTCAGGTTGGTTTTCATTGTCCACAAGGGTCTGACCTCAGAGTGGAATTCTCTCTGGGCCTTCAGTAGTAATTTAGCCTAGGGAACAAGTGTTATTTGCTGAAGGGCTGATGTTATTCTTCCCCCAAGGTAGGATACCTTGCTAGGGACTTGCTAGAATGTCCTTTCCCCTCTTCCCTGGAAGGGGAGGCCTGGTGTTTGTCCTCCTCTTGGGAGAGGCAGGAGACCTGGAGAGATGGAATGACCTTATCTCCCCTTACCTCAAAGGCATGAGACTGGTTTGTTATGATATTTCCTCTCTTCCCTAAGAGGCTGGTGGCCAGGCAGGAAACCTGCCGTGTGATGTTTTATGCTGTCTATAATCTGGCTCTTCCACAGCAGTGCTGGCCCTCTTCTCTTCTCTCTCCATACCACCTCCTCAGCTCTCATGGCTTTCATTACCATTCTCTGGGCTGGTGAAATCTGCCTTTGCTGCCCTAATCTGCTGACCTCCAATGTCATATTTGCAGCTGCCTTTCAGATATTTCAAACTGGATGTGCAGTAGATACCTTAAAACTCAACATGTCTAGTCTCTGCTAAAGGTCTCATTTCTAAAATATACAGAGAATTGAGTCAAATATATAAGAATACAAGTCACTCCCCAATTGATAAATGATCAGAGGATATGAACAGGCAGTTTTCAGAGGAAGAAATTAAAGATATCTATAATCATATGAAAAAATACTCTAAATCTCTTGATTAGTGAAATGCAACTCAAAACAGCTCTGAGGTACCACATCTCACCAGTCAGATTGGCTAATATGACAAAATGATAAATACTGGAGATGATGTAAGAAAATTAGGAAACTCATGCATTGTTGGTGGAGTTGTAAACTGATCCAACCATTCTGGAGAGCAATTTGGAACTATGCCCAAAGAGCTATAAAAAAAAGTGCATACCCTTTGACCCAGCAATGCCACTCTAGGGCTGTATCCCAAAGAGATCAATATAAGTGGGAGGAGGACCCATATGGGTCCTCCATATGGGCAAAATTATTTATAGTAGTTCTTTTTGTGGTGGCAAAGAATTGGAAATCAAGAGGAATTGCTAAACAAGTTGTGGTATATGAATGAAATGGAATATTATTGTTCTATAAGAAATGAGGAACAGGTGGACTTCATAATAACCTGAAGAGAGTTATATAAACTGATGCTGAGTGAAAGGAGTAGAACCAGGAGAACATTGTATACAGTTACAGACACATCATATCTGTGATGACTGACTTTGATAGACTGGGCTCATCTCAGCAATGCAAGGTTTTAAGACAACTCCAAAGGACTCATGATGGAAAAGGCTATCCCTGTCTAGAGAAAGAACTATGGAGTCTGAATGCAGATTGAAGCAAACTACTTGCTCTCTTGTTTTGTTTTGTTTTTTTCCTTTCTCGTTCATTCCATTGGAATAATCCTTCTTTACAACTTTACTAACATTTAATGTGAAGGGTATTTGTAGAACCTATATTGAATTGCATGCCTCCATGGGGGGGGGGGTAGGGGAGGAACAGGGAGAAAATTTGGAACTCAAAAACTTGTGGAATTGAATGTTGTAAACTAAAAGTAAATAAATTAATTAATTAAAAAAATAAAAGAAATATGCAGCAAAAAAACCTCAGTATGTCAGAAACAGAACTCATGATTTTTCCTCTTAAACCTCCCCCTTGCCTTTTTAGTACTGTTGAGAGCAACACCATCCTAATCCCTCAGGCTCACAACCCAGATGGCTTCAGTCTGGACTCCTCACCCTCTCATCCTCTCTCCCTTACATCCCATCTGTTGTCAATTTCACCTTTGCAACATCTCTCAGATCTAGGCCCTTCTCTCTGACACTGCCACCCTCCTGGTTCAGGTTCATCACCTCATGCCTGGACTGTTGTAATAGCATAGTGGTGGGTCTGCCTGACTCTAGTCTCTCCCTGTTCCAGTCCATCCTCCATTCAGCCACTTGAGTGATTTTCCTAAAGCTCAGGTCTGACCATGTCATGCCTCCCTGTCACCCCTGGAATGAATTAGAAAATCTTCTATTTGATGTTAAAAAAAAAACAACAAACTTTCATAACCTAGATCTTTCTACCTTCCCAGACTTCTTATAACTTACTTCCTGCCATGTACTTTTCAATCCAGTTAACAGTAGCCTCCAGGCTGTTTCAAAAAACAAGACACTCATCTTTTGACTGGCCATTTTTTTTTCCTGGCTGTCTTCCATCCCTGGAATGCTCTCTCCTCATCTCTGCCTCCTGGCTTCCTTTAAGTTAATTCTACCTTCTACAAGAAGCCTTCCCCAGTCCCTCATAATTCCTTCTCTTTATTATTTTAGAGCATTTTTTTTTATATTTTGTTTTTACCCAGTTACATGGAAAAACAATTTAAAAAATTCATTTAAAAAATTTGAGTTCCACATTCTTTCCCTCCGTTCTGTTTCCCCTCATTGAGAAGGAAGGCAAGCAATTTGATATGTTATGCATGTGCAGTCATGCAAAGCATATTTTCCATATTAGTTGTGTTATGAAAGAAAACACAGACCATAAAACCAAAACAAAACAACCTAAGCAAAATAACAAAAGTCTTAAAAAAAAATCCTTCAATCTGCTTTCACACTCTTTCTTTGGAGTTGGATAGCATTTTTCCTCATGAGTTCTTTGGAATTGTCTTGAATCATTGTATTGCTAAGAAGAGCTAAATCATTCACAGTTGATCATCATACAGTATTATTCTGTCAGTCTGATTCTGCTCATTTCAATTTGCATTAGTTCATGGCAGTCTTTCCAGGTTTTTCTGAGAGTATCCTGCTTGTCTTTTCTTAACAGCTCAGTAGTATTTCATCACAACCATATGCCCACAGCTTGTTCAGTCATTGCCCAATGGATGGGTATCTCAATTTCCAATTCTTTGCCACTACAAAAAGAGTTGCTATAAATATTTTTGTACAAATAATTCCTTTTCCTTTTTAAAAAATCTCTTTGCGATGTATACCTAGTAGTGGTATTGCTGGGTCAAAGGGTGTTCATGGTTTTATAGCCCTTTGAGCATAGTTCCTAATTGCTCTCCAGAATGGTTGAATCAGTTCACAGTTGCCACCAAAAGTGCATTAGTGGCTTTATTGTCCTACATCCCTTCCAGCATTTGTCATTTTCCTTCATATCCTATTAGCCAGTCTGATAGGGGTAGGGGTGGGGGGGTGCCTTGGAGTTATTTTAATTTGTATTTCTTTAATCATTAGTGATTTAGAACATTTTTTCATATGGTTATAGGTAACTTTGATTATTTCACCTTAAAATTGCTTGTTTATGTCCAACAATTTATCATTTGGGGAATGGCTCTTATTTTTACAAGTTAGACTCATTTCTCTATATATTTGAGAAATGAGACCTTTATCAGAGAAACTTGCTGTAGAAATTTTTTTCATATTTATTGCTGTTTATTTACCTCTATCCTATTCCCCCCCTTTTATCCCATTCTCCCTTTTATCTTGTCCATTCTCAAAAGTGTTTTGCATCTGACTACTCCCTCCTCCAATTTGCTTTCCCTTCTAGCAGTCTCTCCCCCTTTTCTTATCTCCTTCCCCTCCTGCTTTCTTGTAGGATAAGACAGATTTCTGTATTCACTTGAGTATGTATGTTATTTCCTGTTTGAGCAATTCTGATCAGAATATTTCAAGCACTATTTCCTTTCCCATCTTCCCCTCCACTGTAAAGATATTTTGCATCTCTTTTATATGAGGTAATTTACCTCATTCTGTATCTCCCTTTCCCCTTCTCCCAGCTCATTTCTCTTTCTTACTCCTTAATTTCATTTTTTAGATATCATACCATTATATTCAGCTTAAACCCATGCTGTCTTTCTGTGTATACTCCTTTTAATAGCCCCTATAATGAAAAAGTTCTTAGGTGTTAAAAGTATCATCTTCCCCATTTAGGAATGTAAACACTGTAACCTCATTGAATTCCCTTATTATTTCTCATTCCTATTTATTTTTTTATGCTTCTCTTGCATCTTATATTTGAAAGTCACATTTACTATTCAGCTCTTGTCTTTTCATCAGGAATACTTGAAAGTCCTCACTATTTCATTAAATATCCTTCTTCCCTCCCCTTCTTCCCCCTCCTTCCCCCCCTCCCCCCCAGATTATACTTAGTTTTGCTGGCTAGGTGATTCTTGGTTGTAATCCTAGCTTCTTTGCCCTCTGGAATATCATATTCTAGGCCCTCTCGTTCTTTAATGTAGAGCTGCTAAATCCTGTTTTATCCTGACTGTGGCTCAACAATATTTAAATTGTTTCTGTCTGGATTTTTTTTTTGACCTGGAAGCTCTTTAATTTGGCTATAATTTTCCTGGGAGTTTTCATTTCAGGAGGTGATTGGTAGATTCTTTCTATTTCCATTTTATCCCTTAGTTCTAGACTGTTGGGGCAGTTTGCTTTGATAATTTCTTGAAAGATGTTTTCTAGGCTCTTTTTTTTTTTTTTTTTTGCTTTTTGGACGGCAATTGGGATTAAGTGACTTGCCCAAGGTCACACGGCTAGTAAGTGTGTCAAGTGTCTGAGGCTGGATTTGAACTCAGGTCCTCCTGACTCCAGGGTCGATGCTCTACTCACTGTGCCACCTAGCTGCCCCCTAGGCTCTTTTTTTTTAATGTTGGCTTTCAGCTGGTTCAAAAATTCTTAAATTATCTGTCTTTGCTCTTTTTTCCAGGTTAGTTGTTTTTTCCAATGAGGTAGTTCACATATTTTTCTATTTTTTTCATTCTTTGATTTTGTTTAATTATTTCGTGAGGTCTCATGGAATCTGCTTGCCTAATTGTAATTTTTAAGGAATTATTTTTTTTAGTGAGCTTTCATACCTCCTTTTCCCATTTAACCAATTCTTATTTTTAAAGTTCTTCTCTTCAATGGATTTTTGTGCCTCTTTTCCCATTTGGCATATTCTGTTTTTAAGTGTTATTTTTCTTAAGTGTTCCTCCTTTAGCGAGTTGCTAACTCATTTTTCATGATTTTCTTGCATCATTTTCATTTCTTTTCCCAGTTTTTCCTCTACCTCTCTTATATGATTTTTGAACCTTTTTGAATTCTAGGAATTTTTAGGGGGACTGAGATCAATTCACAGTTTTCTTTGAGGCTTTGGATATAGCAGTTTTTTAAAATTTATTTTTTATTTGTTTTCTTGTTTACATTATTCATTTTCATTACATTTTTGAATTACACATTTTCTCCCCATCTTTCCCCTGCCCCAACCCTAAAACAACAATCCCACTGTAAAGCCCCTCCCCTGCTCTACTCTCTTATTTTCTGGTAGGGCAGGGAGGGTCTCCCTATCCCAGCCCCTGTATATCTTAATTCCTAGTTGCAGGTATTGCAGAACTTTAAATTCTAGATTCTTTTGATTTCTCCCTTGTCACCCA
>JAQQSW010001041.1:0-23216 GCA_028646575.1 Pseudocheirus occidentalis
TCTCAACATGTCAAGGACCTGGGCATGTCTGATTTTTTTTTCAAACCTTCAGTTTTGAGTCCTCTATAAAGATACATCTGCGCACCCAGTTATCACAAAATTGACAGAAAAGAAAAATTGGGCAACTTCATGGTACATAAACCTACCCTGACTATATATATTTTTTAACATGTCAAAAATGCACATTTACAGACTGGTCCTTTTCATCTTAATTTTGAACAGTTGCTGCTCCAATTAAATTCTACCACCTAGCATTTTCAAACGGCTCTTAGTTGTTTCAGCAAACTCTTTTAATGGACAGCTGTTTTTGACAGCTCCACCTGATTTGCCAGTGCTGTGTCATCTGCCAGAGCAGGAGGACCCATTTTGTATTCTGCTGCTGGCACTGAGGGGATATGCAAATGTACACATGAATCAGTTGTCACCAGCTCAGACACAGTGTGGTGAGATGATCAGAATGTGTTGGGAGTTTAGTTGGTTTAAAGTAGAAGGGGAAGGGGGGGGGGAAGAGCAGCTTAGATTTCTTGAAGCGATTTTTTATTTCAAGTGTCTCCAGTTTATTTTCACTTTGTGGTGCTTGTTAGATTTTGGTTCAGGGGAGTGCAATCTGCTCCTCACAAATCATCCTACTGAAACTCAAAAGTTTCTGGAATTACTGAAACATTTCAGGTAAACACAGTTAGAACTTGAGCCACACAAACAGAATATTAGATTAGCTGAACTTTTCAGATATGTTTGTATCCAAGTGTGCAAGCCTCTAGCCTCTGTGAGTATAGTTCTTGAAAAAAGTTTATTTCTTATGTATTCTAAGGTATTCTGGTATATGTTCTGAGACATTTCAGACACTGGTTCCTCTGAGTCTTTTTATTACTTGTCATGTACACTGGCAGAAAACTGAACAGAGAGAAAAATGAGTGGTGACTTCAGATTCTCTTGTGTTTCACTTTTTGCTTTGCTGAGATATTAATGTTTTGGGAAATGTATCACAAGCTCCCTAGTTGTACACATCTGAGACAATTCTGAATTGTCTAGACTTCCTTGACAATTCTAGTTCTTGCAGATGGTTAGATGATGCTAAATGGACTTTGTAACTGAATAATTCATAGTTTTGAAGCTGAAAGTATAGAGGTCTAATCAAACTTCTCATTTTTAAATATAAGAAAACTGAGGTCTAGAGGTATTATATAGTGTGCCCATGATCATATGGCATAAGACATTGTAGGGAAGGGAGGAGGAAGTTGGGACTTGGACCCAGGCCTACAGACTCCAAAACTTTTTATTCTGTATCACATGCCTTTATTTCAGGTTTCATTTTTGATTCATTCCTCTTAAAATCAGTTAAAATAAGTAGAGAGAGGAATGGTGTACATGAAGAATTATAGGGAAATATGCCCTTATCTGGAACGAAGAGAAGAAAATTCATGTATTTTATGGATTGGCATTAAGTAAATTTTGGTATCTCAACACTGTTGGATCTTGGCACAAGTTTGTAACTGAATTTTAAACATTACCTACAGTATGTGCTTCTGATAAATTTACTGAATAGATAAGAAGACAAGTACCAAGAGAATTCTGTTAAATATTCCTAAATATTTCAGACACTGATTCTTCTCTTCACTCATTGCCATGCACATTGTTACTAAATCAAATAGACAGATGATTAATGCATCTTGATTCTATTATTTGGTACTTTTCAATTTCTGGGGTTTTGGAAACGTTTTACAATATCATAGTGGGTACGTGGTTTTGTTTTAATTTGGTTTTTTTTCCCCTCAGAATGCTATAAAATGCTCTGATAAGAGCTCTATCAGTTTCCAAATACATTTGGTCATAGAATGTGTTGGGGCTTGAAATATTTAAAAGTCAGTCAATAAACATTAAGTGTCTACCATGTGCCAGAAGCTGTTCTAAATACTAGAGATATAAATATGATAAATAAGGACAGCCCCTGTCCTCCAAGATGTTACAATCCAATGGGAGAGAAGACAACACACAAAAAGATGCTGAAAGAGTGAGGTAAGAGCGATGGTTCCCATGTGGCAACATGATAGAGAAATTCAAAGAAGAATAGTCAGACAGGAAATGAAGAAATTACTGTCCTGGAAAACTTCTTTAAATGGTGGTTTTGAGGGGAGTTTGCTGCTCTGCCTTGCAGTCAAACAGGTCACAGGGGCAGAGAGTGCTAACATAGTGGGAATACCTAGGCTGATGTGATTTCACAGGCTGTTGAGATTCCTGGTACAATAATGGAGTACCAAAAAATGCAATCAATATGACTTGACTGGTGACCCTCCTTTAATGGAGGTGTGGGGAAGAATTCTCCCTCATTTCTTTAATCAGAGAGGTTAGAATCTATGGATGTTGGTCTGGGAGGCCTGGGAAAATGGCATATTCTTTGGAAAATAAGAAAAAATGAGAGTGAAAATATAGAAATTAAGACAATTTTCATTCAGAAAATTGCTCAAGTTGAAAGTTTTCTTGACATGTATAGTAAATAATAATTCATTTTAAAGGGGGACATAATGCTGCCATATTTTTTTCATAGAATTCCCATTTGCATTACAGAGAATGCCAGAATTTTTAAAATGGAGTTTGAGAAATCCTTATGCTTAATGCTCTCTCAAATTTGCTTTTCAGTTATCTAAAAAAATAGTCCCTTACTTCAAAGAATTGACATTCTCTTCAATTTTACTTGCTCCAAGTGTCATATTTAGGTTTAGTTGTTTTTCACTCATGTCCATTTCTTTATGCCCTATTTTGGGGTTTTCTTGGCAAAGATACTGGCTCGATTTGCCTGTTCCTTTTCTGGCTCATTTTTTAGGGTTAAATGACTTGCCAGGGTCACAAAGCAAGTAAGTGTCTGAAGCTGGATTTGAACTCACAGAGATGCGTCTTTCTGACTCCAGGACCAGCACTCTATCCACTGTGCTACCTATATGCTCACATGTGACCTTGGGACAATCACTAATACTCACATGAAATTATCTGAAAAGTGGAAGGTTTTATCAGATTTCTTCCAGCTGTACAACTGACTGGAGTTTTGAGCTGGGTTCACATTTGCCTTAAGCCTAAAATAAAAAAGGAATGAAGAAGAGTAAGCTAATACTTCTTTGAATGCTGAGTATAACAAAACAAAATTAAAAAAAATTAAATACATTCAGGAGAAATCCAGAACTAGATTTAACAAGATAGAGATAGCCTGAAGAAATTATATTCTTTCATTTAGAGTTAATCTCTCTCCAGACCACATACTGTTACTCATTCCCAGGGAAATACTAATTCTTCCCTTAAAGATAAATTAATAGCAGACTATGTTTACTGCAAAAAACATTTTCGATAAAAAAACAGAAATCTCATCATTTTTTTCCAAGCTAGGATGACCTTTGAAAGCATCTAGGGAACACCTCAATCAAACCAAATAAGCTAGGTGACCATTTGGACAGTAAAGATGGCTTGCAAAGCTCCCCTTAGATTTTTTGAAAGCATCAACAATATTTCTGACAGAGCTATAGAACCACAAAATATCATAATTGGAAGGTATTTCAAGGGTCTAGATGATCCTTGAATACAACCTGTCCCTAACTGTTAAACCCTTCTACAACATTGTTACCAAGTCATCATTTGGCCTTTCCTCCAAGACCTCTATTGACAGGGAGGGAACCTTCTACCCCTTTATATAGTCTTGAACTTGAAGTACATTTGAACAGTTTTAAAGGAAGGAGGAAGAAGATAAAAATGTTTGTCGATGTCACTTCTTCCAAAGGGGAGCACAAAAGTAGGAACTGTTTTGTCCAACTTTAATGTTAGCTCAGATTAAGCATGAATCCCCTGACTGAACCTCTAACATCAGTATAGTGCAGGGGTACTTGCAAGGGCTCTGTCTAACTCTGGGTATACACCAAACACCTTGGAATTATTGTTAGCTTTGTTGTAATTGTGTCAGTGAATGATAGTGTTTGAGATCCAACAGTATATAATTAGTCCTACATGAAGAGGTGGGCATGCATGAGAACAGTAATCTCCAAAGTGAGTGTAATGCTCTCCCATGAACCTGCAATGTGACCCCCAAGAATATAGGCATAGCCAGTAATAATGAGAAAATGGCAATATTCTGTCTTCCACACAAGAGCAAACTGTGACCTTTTCTCTAACATAACTGAAGACATCCTTTGCCTATTATCAAATAATGATCCCCAATTTTCCCCTTTACACTATTGGTCTGCTATGGCCGACCTGGAAATTTACCCCTCATGACAGTTTTAACCTAATTGTGACATAAACATCAACAGTAGCTGTTAAAAAAATTATAATTTTCTTGCTGACCTTCCCACTGAGTGTTTACATTATTCTATCACTTAGAGGCTCTGAATTCAAGGGAACAATGATTAAGAGTCTTGAGATTCCTTCACATTTTAAGTGGAATAAAGTGAGTCACAAAGAATAGGCAGGCACAAGTATGTGTCAATCTAAATCACAAATCTGATTAAATTAGCTTTCTCCAAAAATCATACCTTTCCCAAACTACCCTGTTACAATCAAGGACACCACCATGCTTTCAGTCAGTCATCCTCCAACTTGTTCATTGCTTATCTCCTAATTCTCCCTCATCTCGGATATTCAGTCACTTATAACCATCACTTTATCACAGTCATTACCCTAATTTAGGAATTTATGCCCACTAGGCTGGACTAGAGTCATAACCTTCTAATTGATTTCTCTGCCCCAAACCTCTCCCCTCTACAAACCACCTTATGCTCAGCTTCCAAATAATTTTCCTAAACCCCAGGTCTGAGTGGCACTTCCAAACTCAATAAACTCCAGGGGCTACTGATTGACTCTTTGATAAAATATTATTTATACTGTTAATACATCTATCTTGGGTAAGTTTTACAATGTATGTATTACTGCAATAATATATGTATATACATATATTTGTAAATAAGAAGATATGTACACATCAGAGATGAATATTTAAAACATTTTTACTGATAGGTGTATGTGATCTATGAAGTTTGAAGACCCTTAGAGAAATAAACATAATCAAAAGAAGTTTACAATCTACTTGGGAGAAAGAAATATTAAGTTACTAAGGAACATGTTTCTGATTTAGGCAAATGAAATTAATACACTTGTCAAAGCCCTGTTACTAATGAATGTCACAGAAAGGATCTTAAGGAATAAGATTTCCAAGTCCTGTCCAGTTTACCACTAAATTGAAAGAGCATTCAGGTTAACATAACACAATTCTAGTGCAGCTTTGTGGTTAGGGGGATGACAATGACATTTGAACTGTAGTATAAACTAGTTTAACACATATTAAGAGGGCACCAAATAGAGAAGTTAGGTGTTATTAATTATCAATATTTCTGGAAGTGACTTTTAATCAAAAGTTTAAAGATATGAACTTGGATTAGAGACTGAAGTAATTAAATCTTTTCTTTGGCCTTTCATACCTGACATATGGAAGCTTAAGGCACTGATGTACATTTTCAACTCTCTCCTCCTCCTTATACCTTCACGTACTATTAGTTGACAAGTATTTTCAATTCTAGTTCTAAAATATCTTTCACATCCCCCCCTTCCCTCCATTCATGCAACATCTAAGTCCCCATGACCTCTTCCCTAGGGGGTTGTATTATCCTAATAATTGATCTCCTTGCATCAAGCTTCTTACCTGTCCTATCAGTTATTCATGTAACTGTCAACTTTGTTTTCCTGAGCCCAAGTCTGATCATGTCACACCTCTGCTTAAGAAGCTTCAATGACTCCTTATTGCTTTTGAGATTGAAAAAAAAAACTTCTGGGGCAGCTAGGTGGCACAGTGAATAGAGCACCGGCCATGGAGTCAGGAGGACCTGAGTTTAAATCTGGCTTCAGACACTTAACACAAAAACTAGCCATCTGACCTTGGGCAAGTCACTTAACCCCAACTGCCCTCCAAAAAAAAAAAGCAAGAAAAAAAAACCTTCTGATTGGCCTCTAAGTTTCTTCAAACACTGGTTCTAACTGAGGGACAGTATACTACTCCCCTTCATGGATTCTATCTTGCATTTAAGACAGCCTATTTACTGTTCCCATACCTTATAGTCCATATCTTGAATCCTTGCATTTGTACGGTCTATCTTCCTACAAAATTTTATCTCCTTTCAGGTCTCTGCTTAACTGTGAACTCCTACTCCTGATCTTTTCTGATTCCCATGGTGCCAATTCCACAAGCATTTATCAAATAATCATTTTGCATTTATTTCATATATTTTACATTGATTTACCTGTGTATATATTGTTGCCCACTAATAGAACATAAACTCCTTACAGGCAGGGACATTGTCTCTTTGCATTCTCAGGACTGAGCACAGTACCCAGAACACAGAGTGTATCTAATTAACGATAGTTGAACTGAAATCAGAAAGTTTGGTTTCTCTTCAGCACACATGTAAAGGAGAAAATAAGTATACTCAAGTTGACACAATGAGGCTTATTCAAAGGAAGGCTTATCTAATCTGAAACTGGGCTATAATAATCCTGATGAACCATATATAATCAGGAACTGGGAAGGGAAAAGATTTCTTCAGCTCTATATGACAAATTCCTTAGCACCAAGAAAAACATCTGGGATCCCATTTAGAGCCATAATGAGGTCATCAAGAACAATTAATGAGGTCAACAGCCCCAGGTAATGTCATACACAGAGTGTTAATATGAAAGTATTGATTAACACAGTATCTTCACATGCAAACTATTCAGAGCTGTGTGTGTGTGTGCGTGTGTGTGTATTTGGGGTGGGGGAGAGGGTGGACTAAAAAAGGAAACAAAAATTTATTCTACTATAATCTGACAAGATTATTTACACTGCTATCCCTTTGTGCTGATAGGTTCCACCTTGTTGGGAGAGTCCACCATCATGTAAGATGGTTTTGATAATTCAGATTAAATCAGGTTTCTGTATACATTCTGATCACCTCTTGTACACTGGTTCTCCATCACTCATGTCTTAATCTATTAACAATCAATATTAATATTGTTTCTCATCAGTCAGCTGTCCATCAACTTTTTGTCAAGTCATACCTGTGTTCTTCATGAGAGTTTTGCTCAATCAAAATTTCAGATCAATCAGGTTCTGGGTCCTAAAAAGTTAGTCCTTACTTGATCAATAAAAGGTAGACCACACTTCTCAATGTTTTATGCTAATTTTTTTTTATTGTTACCCATTCTTGCATTGATCATAGTAACTCTCATGCAAACAAACTTGCTCAAATCTATGAATGTTCCTTTTTGTAACTATTTATGCTTTCACACATGAGCACCTACACATGCATTTTAAAAAGATAAGTTTAAATATAACAAAGCAAAAGCAGTCAGAAAATTGTACTTTAAGCCCAAATATTTCATTGCATTTTATTTGTGTATAATAGAATCAGAGCATTTCAGAGTCAGAAGGGAACTTAGAGGTCATTTTGTCCAACCAATACTTCAAGAGGCATTTCTTTTTCTGATAAGTGTTCTACCTTTCAACTGAAAGCATTCTGTGAGGAAGAACTTATTACCCTCATAGCACATTTAACTCTTGGATAACTCTAATTGTAAGGTTCTCATTTTGTTTCTTCCCTTTCTGTCAAGCCTATATTTTCCCCCTTGCAATGAAAGGTTGACTCCACCATTTGGGATAAGAAGAATAAGGTTAATTCCTCTTCCAGGTGAAAGCCTTTTAAATATTAGAAAAGACTATTGCTCTCATCTTCCTGAGTCTTCTCTTCTCTAAACTAACTATACTTAGTTCTTTTAAACATGAGACTTCAATATGTTGAAGCATATTTCTTTCCTAAACATTTATCTTCACTCTTTGTTTCTGTGAATAAAGAGCTTAAAAAAAGAAAAAAAAATTAGAAATAAGGTAGGACATTTTTTCTCCACATGGGATAGAGGAACAAGGTTAGCTGAGCAATAAAAAAAACTAAGCTGAAAATTAATGTGGAGAGAAAGTTACATTCAAAGGTAGGGGAAGTAAAAAAAAGGATAATTGAGATAATTATCTAAGTAATTTAAAAAGACAACTACCACATTCATACTTCTATGTACTTCTTTTGAAATCCAATTAAAGTAAGGAAAAAAATTGTAAAGAAAAGATAAAGTGTTAAAGTTCACTGTTAACATCAGCATCTAATTATGAAATCTTAAATAGTAGACTGAGTGGTGGGCTACAATCCATCATTAAAGTCCTGTCATGAACTATTTGGGGAATGGTATTGTCAGGAAAATAATAAGCTATCACGTTCTTAAGACCCAACCAATTTTGAATTTTTTAAAAAACTATAAAGATGGAGGTCAGGTGAAGATGGTGGAGTAAAGGCAAAGACTCTCCTGACCTCTCCCAAATTCCCCTCTAAACAACTTTAAAATAAGGCCTCTAGATGAATTCTGGAGTGATTAGAACTAACAAGTTCAGGGTGAAATAATTTTCCAGTGCAAAACAACTTAAAAGATCGGCAGGAAAAGTCTGTCTGAGAGTGGGGCAGAGTAAACCAGCATCAGACTTTGGGGGCCTGTACATTGGTAGCAGCAGGTTCCAGAGCTGTCAGCACACAGATGGTAAGGAGGTCAGACAACTGGTCAGAAGATTATAGGGGATCCTTGCTGGCACTGCCAGGATTTTGTTGCATTTTCCATATGTGGTTAAGGTTAACAGTTCTGGGGGGAGGAGGAGCATTATGGCTTGTAGCCCCAGAAGAGTGGGAACCCTGATCATAGTTCCAAGGCAGAAAAGAGTGCTTACAGTTGTTCACAGAGCAAAGCACAGGCCAGGAGTGCAGTGACCACACTTCTCCATAGATCATGCCACCCTTGAAGAACTGAAAACTTAATGGCCTTCAGAACTACTTCTGAAAATGGCAGCACAAAACCACAAAACCCCCATGAAATTTGTGACAGGGCCCTCACCACCCCTGGAGTAGAGTTCAACTTTTACATAAAGTTAGAAGTCAATAAATAGGCTAGAAAAACAAGTAGGGTAAAATGGAGACAATGAAGAATTCATCACATCCATGATGAAAAGACAAGAGTTGAATAAGAAAATTCAACTTTTAAATACGAGATTCAAGAGAAGAATAAAAAAAGTTTACCTGAAAGAGAAATCATAAGATACTCAAAAATGTTAAATTGTTTGCATTCCTACATAGGAAGATGATACTTGTACTCTTAAGAACTTTATCATTATTAGGGCAGTTAGAAAGAGTATACATAGAAAGAGGGTATGGATGTAAGTTGACTATGATGGGATGATTTTAAATTAAGGGATGAGAAAGAGGGATGTAGTGGAAAAAGCAAGGGGGAAAGTTGGAAGTGGGCAAATCATCTTACATAAAAGAGGTGCAAAAGGATGAGTTTTTACAGTAGGGGAAAGATAGGGGAATGACAGAGCAATGCTTGAACCTTACTCTCATTGAAATTAACTCAGAGAGGGAAAAAATACAAATTCAGTTGGGTATAAAAATCTATCTTGTCCTATTGGGAAGTGTAAAAGGAAGAGAATAAGAGAAGGGGAGGGGCTGACAGAATGGAGGTCAAATTGGGGGAGGCAGTAGATAGAAGCAAAAACACTTTTAAGAGGGGACTGGTTGAAAGGAGACAGAGAGAAAAGGCTACATGGGGGAAAATGGGTGGCAAAAAATACCCAATTAATAATCATAACTGTGAATGTGAATGGGGTGAACTTACCCATAAAATGGAAGCAGATAGCAGAGTGCACAAAAAACCAGAATCCAACAATATGTTGTTTACTAGAAACACACTTGAAGCAAAGAGACACACACAGAATAAAGATAGGAGACCAGAGCAAAATCTATTATGTTCAACTGGAAAAAAAGCAGGGGTTGCCATTACCATCTTAGAAAAAGCAAAAAAAAACAAAGACCTAGTTAAAATGGATAATCAGGGAAACCACATCTCACAAAAAGGTAAATGAAGTAATATTAATACTAAATGCATATGCACCAAATGGTATAACATCCAGAATTTTAAACAAATACGTAAATGAGTTACAGAAGAAAATAGATAACAAAACTATACTAGTGGGGGACTACAATTTTTCCCCTCTTAGAACTAGATAAGTCTAACCACAAAATAAACAAGAAAGAATTAAAGAAGTTGAAGAGAATCTTGTAAAAGTTAGATATGATAGATCTTTGTAGAAAATTGAACAGGAACAGAAAATAATATGCCTTTTCCCCAAAGGTACATGGCACCTACACAAAAACTGACCATATATTAGGGCATAAAAATCTCACAACAAAATGCAGAAAAGTAGAAATAGTACATAAACCCTTTTTAGATCATAATGCTACAGAAATTCCATTCAGTAAAGGGGTGTGGAAACATAGATTAAAATTAATTTGAAGTGACATAATCTAATCCCAAAGAGTGAATGGGTGTAAGAACAAATCATAGAAACAATAAATGATTTCATTAAAGAGAACAGCTTTGAGACAACATAGCAAAATTTATGGGATGTAGCCAAAGCAATATTCAGGAAAATTTTTTTTATTTCTCAACACTTATATCAATAAAGTAGAGAAAGAAGAATTCAATGAATTGGGCATGCAACTAAAAAAAACTAGAAAAATATCAAATAAAACCCCCAATTCAAAGTCAGATTGGGAATCCTAAAAATCAAGGAAGAGATTGATAAAATTAAAAGAAAATAATTTAACTAATAAATAAAACTAGGTCCTGGCTTTATGAACAACATCAAATGAACAAACTAGACAAACAATTGGCTAATTTGATTAAAAAAAAAACAAATGACTAGTACCAAAAATGAAAAGGGTGAAATCACCATCAATGAAAATGAAATTTTGCCCAATTATAGAACAATAAATGTGACAATCTAAGTGAAATGATGAATATTTGCAAAAATGTAAGTTGCCCAGATTAACAGAAGAGGAAATAAAAGATTTAAATAACTCTATTTTAGAAAAAGAAATTGACATTTAAAAGGGATGTAGATAGATAGATAGATAGATAGATAGATAGATAGATAGATAGATAGATAGATAGATGGATAGATGAATGGACAGATGGACAGACAAATAGGTGGATAGATAGAAGGTGTGAATATAAATTAACTAATGTGATGATAAAAAACCTTATTAAAGGATGCAAAAGGATTTTAATGGGAGAAGAGGAAAGGAGGAGAGGCAGAAAAGGGTAAATTACACTACATGAAGAGGCATAAAAACATATTATGGTAGAGGAAAAGAAGAGAGGGAGATGAACATTGTATGAGCTTTATTCTCATTACTTTTGGTTCAAGCAGGGAATAACATATTTGGTTAAGTATAGTAATCTAAAGTGAAGAGACACAAAAACTTATTATAGTCGAGGGGAAGAAAGGGGGGAGGGGAGCATTGTTTGAGATTTAGTCTCATTGGACTTTATTCAAGGAGGGAATAGCATATTTTTTAAAATATAAAAATGTAAAGTGCACTGCAGGCAGTGGGAGGGGAAAAGGGAAAGAAAATTGGTGGTTGGATAGTTTAGAAGGGAGGGAAAAATTAGCAAAGGACAAGCATAGGAAGAGGGAGGGGGGCTAATAGGAAGGGAATACTAAGGGAGGCAGTGGTCAAAAGGAAAACTCTTAGGGAATGGAAGGGAGAAGGGAGAAATAAAAGCATAAAAACGAGAGGGAATAGGATGAAGAGAAAGATCCAGATAGTAATCATAACTTTGAATGTGAATGGGATGAACTTTGCCATAAAATGCGGGCAGATAGAATGGATTAAAAACCATAATCCTACAATATGATGTTTACAAGGAAAACGTTTGAAACAGGAGGATACGAAAAGGGTAAAGGTGAAAGGCTAGAGTAGAATATATTATGTTTCAGCTAAAGAAAAAAAAACAGGTAGAAACCCTAATCTCAGGCAAATCAAGAGAAAAAATATATATATAATTAAAAGATATAAGGAAGGAAACTATATCCTGTTGTCACTGTTGGCACTGTTGGCAATGAAGCAACATCATTACTACATATATGCACCAAGTGGGATAGCATTCACATTCAAATTTATTTTTAAAAATTTAGTCAAATTTAGTCAATTTGATTACAAAAAGAAAGAAGAAAACCAAATTATCAGTATCAAAAATGAAAAGGGTGAATTTACCTCCAATGAAGAGAAAATTAAAACAATAATTAGGAATTGTTTTTGTGCAATTCTGTGCCCAAAAATTTGACAGTTTTTAGTGAAGTGGATGAATATTTACAAAACTATAAGTTGCCCAAATTAACTGAAGAGGAAGTAAAATACTTCAGTAGCTCCATCTCAGAAAAAGAAATTGAACAAGTCATCAGTGAACACCCTAGGAAAAAAATCTCCAGATCCAGACGAAATTACAAGTGAATACTATCAAGCATTTAAAGAACAGTTAATTCCAATACATTATAGTTTATTTGGGAAAATTGGAGGAGTCCTACCAGATTCTTTTTATCGTACAAATATGATACTAATAACTAAATCAGGAAAAGTTAAAACAGAAAAAGAAAATTATAGACCAATTTCCCTCATGAAAATAAATGCAAAAATTTTAAATAAAATATTAGCAAAAAGATTACAGCTACTTATCATAAGAATAATACACTTTGATCAGGTAGGATTTATTCCAGGAAAACAAGACTTGTTGAATATAAAGAAAACTATTGGTATAATCAATCATATAAACAAAAAAACTAGCAGAAATCATATGACTTACTCAATAGGTTCAGAATAAGATTTTGGCGAAATACAAGGCCCATTCCTTTTAAAAACACTAGAAAGCATATTAATAAGTGGATTCTACCTTAAAATAATAAGTAGGATCTATCTAAAACCATCATCAAGTATTAAATGTAATGGGGATAAGCTAGAACCATTTCCAATAAGACCAGGGGTAAAACAAGTATGTCTACCATCACCCCTCTTAATCAACTTGGTGCAAGAAATGTTAGCTATAGCAGTAAGAGAAGAAAAATAAATCAAATGAATTAGATTAGGCTAAGAAGAGACTCAGCTATCTGTTTTTGCAGATTATATGATGATATACTTATACAATCCTAGAGAATTGAGTAAAAAACTACTTGAGATAATAAATAAATTGAGCAAAGTTGAAGGATATACAATAAACCCACATAAATCCTCAGCATTCATATACATATATATATATTTCTAATGAAGACCAACAGCAAGAAAGAGAAATTCAATTTAAAGTTACTGTAGACATTATAAAATGTTTTGGAGTCTACCTCACAAAACAAACCCAGGAACTATATGAACACAATTATAAAACACTTTTCACACAAATAAAGTCAGAGCTAAATAACTGGGAAAAACATCATTTGCTCACGGTTAGGTTGAGCTAAGATAATAAAAATGACTATTTTACCCAAATTAATTTACCTACTTAGTATCATATCAATAAGTCTCCCAAAAATATTTCATAGAGCTAGAAAAAAATAGTAAAAGAAAAATCATCTGGATTAACAAATGGTCCAGAATATCAAGGGAATTAATGGGGAAAAATGTGCTAAGGTAGTTGGGCTAGCCATACCAGTTTTTAAACTGCATTATAGAGCAGCAGTCATCAAAACTAGTACTGGTTGAGGAACAGAATAGTGGATCAGTAGAATAGATTAGGTACACAAGACACAATGACTACAGTAATCTACTGTTTGATAAACCAAAGACTCCAGGTTCTGGGATAAGAACTCACTATTTGATAAAATTTTCTAGGAAAACTGGAAAGTGGAGAGGAGCAGAACAAGGACAACATTATACACACTTACAGAGATATATCTGTGATGACTAACTTTGATAGACTGGGATCTTCTCATCTATGCAAGGCTGTAAGATAACTCCAAAAGATTCATGATAGAAAGGACTATCCACATTGAGAGAAAGATTTAGAGTCTGAATTCCGATTGAAGCAAACTACTTACTCTCTCTTTTGTTTTATTCTTTCTTTCATGTTAATTCCCTTGATTATAATCCTTCTTTACATCTTAACTAATGTTTAATGTGAAGGTATGACAGAAACTGGATGGAGACCAATATCTTACACCGTACATCAAAATAAAGTGTAAATGGGTTCATGAGCTAGATATAAAGGCTGATAGTGTAAGCAATCCAGGAGAACAAGGAATTCTTTACATGTCAGATTTATGGAGAAGGGAAGAATTTGTGATCAAACAAGAAATAGAGAGTATTGTGAAATGAAAAAATGGATCATTTTTATTACATTAAGTTGAAAGTTGAAAAGTTTTTGTACAAACAAAGCCAGTGTAACCAAGATTGGAAGGGAAGCAGAAAATTGGGAAAGAATTTTTACTGTGAGTATCTCTGATAAAGGCCTCATTTCTAAAATATACTGAGAACTGAGCCAAATCTATAAGCATACAAGTCATTCCCCAGTTGATAAATGGTCAAAGCAGTTTTCAGAGGAAGAAATTAAAGCTATCTATAAGCATATGAAAAAATACTCTAAATCACTATTGATTAGACAAATGCAAATCAAAACAACTCTGAGGTACCACATATGACTGGTCAGATTGACTAACATGACAAAACAGGAAAATGACAAATACTGGAGATGTGGGAAAATTGGAACACTAATGCATCGTTAGTAGAGTTGTGAACTGATCCAACCATTCTGGAGAGCAATTCAGAACTATGTCCAAAGGGCTATAAAAACATGCATTCCTTTTGACCCAGAAATACCATTGTTAGGGCTGTATTCCAAAGAGGTCATACACGGGGGGAAAGGATCCGTGTGTACAAAAACACTTATAGCAGTTCTTTTTGTAGTGGCAAAGAATTGGAAATCAAAGGGATGCCCATCAATTAGGGAATGGCTAAACAAATTGTTTAGCCATTGCATATGATTGTAATGGAATACTATTGTTCTATAAGAAATGAAGAGGAGACAGACTTCATAATAACCTAAACAGATTTATAAAAACTGATGCTGAGTGAGAGGAGCAGAAGAGGACAACATTTTACACAATTACACACATATCATATATGTGATGACTAACTTTGATAGACTGGGCTCCTCTCAGCAATGCAAGCCTATAAGACTACTCCAAAAGACTCATGATGGGAAGGGCTATCCACATCCAGAGAAAGACTGACAGAGTCTCAATGCAGATTGAAGGAAATTACTTGCTCTCTCTCTTTTTTGTTTTGTTCCTTCTTTTTCATTGTTCATTTAGTTGGTTATGATCCTTCTTTACAACTTAACAAATGTTTAATGTGAAGTTATTTGTAGAACCTATATTGGATTTCCTGCTTCTGTGGGAGGAGATGGGGAAGGGAGAAAGGGGGAGAAAATTTGGAACTCAAAAGCCAGTGGAACTAAATGTTGTAAGTGAAAAGTAAATAATTAATTAATTGAATTTTTATTTTTAAAAAAAGTGAGCAAGCCATCAATAAGCTCCCTAAGGGGGAAAAAATCATCAGGAACAGATTTATTCACAGGGGAATTCTTCCAAACATCTAAAGAACCAGTCATTCCAATACTTTGTAAACTATTTAGAAAATATTGGCAAAGAAGGAATCCTACCAGTTTATGACACTGATACCTAAACCAGAAAGAACAAAAACAGAGAAAGAAAACATAGAACAATTTTCCTAAGGAATATTGATGCAAAATTATAAAATATAATACTAGCAAAGAGAGTACAACAATATATCAAAAAGATCACACTCTATGACCAGGGGTATTTATACCAGGAATTCAAGGTTGGTCAACATTTAAAGAACTACAGCATCATTTACCATAAAAATAACAAAACAGAAATTGATGAAAATGTGTTATCTAGCCACAATGAGACTGAAACATCTTAAATATCATCACTTGTGTCATGATCATAGTAGCTGTCAACTCCCATAAATTGCTGTAGGCAATGCTGAACCTCAAGAGTTACAGTGAGTGAAAACCTTCAGCATTATTAAAGCCCTGATCCCTCCTACATTAGAGTGTGAGGAGTTTTCTTTTTAAGGTGAGATATGTTCTATTGTCCTTTGCTAAGAAATTTCTGCACTTTTTTTTCTGTTGCTTTAAGCTACAATTGTAGTAAATTACAGAAGTTATGTGATATCTTCATACCAGAACAGGTATCTCAAATATTGTTTTGGAGTGGTGTGTGTGCATATGTGTGTGTGTGTGTGTGTATCAAAACCACACCTATACCCAGCCAGTAAACAAAAACCCTAGCTTTTAGAACTCTTTTGATTCTTCAAATAGTATTCTTTGAATTTAATATGCTATTTTGTTTGGAATAATGCTTGTAATACACCCAAATCACATGGGTAATTTCACTTAAGGAGACTGGGGGAGTCAGGGGAGTGGATGATCTTTCACCTGTAGGAATTAAAATTGCTGTGCCCTCTATGTTTATAGCTTTAGGAGCTAGCACACCATTTCACATAAATAAATTCATAAATGTTCTTGGGATTAAGTTGAATTGATTTCAAGGAACCATGATTATTTCTCTTTATGATTTCTATTATTTTAGGTTATTTGAAGTTTTAGACTTTTTAAAAATAGAAGGAATGGTAATATAAGAAAAATGAAGATGCTACCAAAATTAATTTACAGATTTAACTGCATGCCAATCCAACTATCAAGAGAGTACTTTATAGACCTAGGCAAAATAATAACAAAATTCATTTGGAGGAAGGAAAAAGTACAGGATCTTGAGGGAAATAATGAAGAGAAAGAAAAGGGAATAAGTACATATAAACAAGAGATTATGCTACAAAATATTAATCATCAAAACTATTTGTTATTGGTTGAAAACAGAAAAGTAGATCAGTATAATAAACTGTATAAAAAACAATCAGAAACAAACTCAGTAAGTCAGTGTCTGATAAATTCAAGAATTTAAAAGAAACGACCTCCCTGTTGGGCAACTGTTGAGAAAATTAAAAAGCACTGGGGCAAAGAAAAAAAGGTAACCCTTTTATATAATAATATTATAATGGACTCAAAATAGTTATGGGACTTGAATACTAAAGTATTAAAATTATTGTAGATGAAGAACATGTACCTTTCACACAAATAAGGGGAGGGGAACAAAGTCTTAATACAAGAAGGAATGGAGAAGGTCACAAAAGATAAAATAGACAATTTTGATAATTTAATTTACACAAAAAATATCATGAAGCTAAGATAAAAATGAAAACATTGACTGGGGAAAATCTGTATTAAATATCTATGATAAGGGTATGAAATCCAAGATATATAGTGTACTAAAACAAATTCATAAGTCTGGAGCCATTCCTCAATGGATAAATGATAAATGGATATGAACAAATTGCTCTCAAGAGAATTGCAAATTATTGCTCCAAACAATCAATAATAAAAGGAAAGCAAAACCATACTGAGGCCTTACCTCACATTCAGAAAATTTGCAAAGATGAAAAAAATTGGGAATAGTCAATGTAGGAAGGGATACAGAAAGACAAGCATGCTATTATACCTCTGAATTGGTCAAACCATTCTATAAAACAATTTGAAAATACATATTGCAAGGGACTACAATGTCTATACCTTTTAATCCCAAGATTACATGTCCCAAGGAGGTAAAAGACATAAAGAAAAATCACATATAAACCAAAATATTGGTAGAAACATTTTTGTGACAGCAAGGAAATAAAGTAGGTATATATTGATTAGGAATGACTAAAAATGTGGTACATGAATGTAATAGAATAAGATAAGAAACAATGAATAGGAAAAAGTCACAGAAGCATACAAAGTCTTATATGAACTTCTATGAGATACACTAGTAAATGTTTAATGACTAGCTCTCTGAGGGAATAAACATGAAGATGTCTTTTGAAGTTTAAGCTGCATCACTTCCTTAAGTCTGGATAGTCAACAAAATAATTATTCAGCTTGATTTGTCACATTTATTTATTTCTGAGGTGCAAATGCTTACTCTAAACATCTAACAATCACCTCTTGAAAGCTGGTTTAAACTGAGTCTAGCACAACCCAGGAAGAAATTTAGGTATATAGAACCAGGAAAACAATATGAAAAATGTCTCAAACCACATAAACAGAAAGAAAAACTGAAACTGAATACTATATAATGTTCATGACTGACCTGAATTATGGTGAGGTGTGTGTGTGTGTGTGTGTGTGTGAAAATGCATCTCAGTATAAAAAAATTGCTAAAAATTGTCTATAAATTCAAAAAGCAATATGGCAGAAACTGAGCATACACCAATATCTAAAACCTTTTATCAAGATAAGGTCAAAATGAATATGTGACCTAGATAAAAAGAGAGATATTACAAGAAAACCTGAAGAACTTGGAACAGAGAATCTATCATACTTATGGATAGGCAAACAATTTATGAATAAGCAAGAGACAGACAGCAAAGTTAAGTATAAAATGGATAATTTTGATTACATTAAATTTAAATGTTTTATGCAAATAAAACAAATGCAGGCAAAACCAGAGAAAAAGTAGAAAATTGGGGAGGGGGGATTTTATAGACAGCTTCTCAGATAAAGGCCTCATATCTCATATAAATAAATAAATATATATATATATATATATATATATATATATATATATATATATATGAAGAACTCTGCCAAGTCTATAAGAATACATGTAATTTCCCAATTGATAAATGGTCAAAGGATATGAACATGCAGGTTTTTTGGTAAAGAAATCAAAATAATTTATAGTCATATGAAAACATTCTTTACATCAATTTTTATTAGAGAAATGCAAATTAAAACAACTTTGAGACATCATTTTACACCTATCAAAATGGCTGAAATGATTGAAGGGGAAAGCAACAAATTTTGGAAGAGATGTGGAAAAATCAAGACATGAATACATTGTTGGCAGGATTGTGAACTGATCCAACCATTTTGGAGAGCAACCTCGAATGATGCTAGAAGACTTATATTGTTTATGCCTTTTGACCCAGCAATACCACTACTAGGTCTATTTCCAAACATGACTGGGGAAAAGAAAGAACCTATATGTTTTAAAATTTTGATAGAAGCTCTCTTTGTAGTGGTAAAGAACTGGATTTTGGGGGAATGCCCATGAATGGGGGAATGGCTGAACAAGTTCTGGTATATGATTGTGATGGAATTTATTATGCTATAAGAAATGATGAACTCAGTGATCTGAGAAAAACTTGGAACAACTTGCAAGAAATAGTGCAGATGTCAAAAAAGGTTTATAGGAGCCCTTTTTGTGATGGAAAAGAATTGAAAATGAAGGAAATGCCCATCAGCTGTGGAATGACTGAACAAGTTGTGGTGTATGAATACAATGGGATATTATAGTACTATAAGTAATGATGAGCAGGAGGATTTCAGAAAACTTGGAAAGATTTACATGTACTAATGCTGAGTAAAGTGAGCAGAAACAGGAGAATATTATACACAATAACAGCAACATCATGTGATGATCAACTGATTGACTTAGCTCTTCTCAGCAAAATAACTAAAGATTTATGATGGAAAATGTGATCTACATGCAGAGAAAGAACTATGGAGTGTGAATGCAGACTGAAGCAGACTATTTTCACTAATTTTTTTTGTATTCTTTCTTCATGGTTTTTCCCTTCTGTTTCTTCTTTCACAACATAACTAATGTGGAATATGTTTAACATGATTGCACATATATACTTATATCAGATTGCTTACCATCGTGCGAAGTGAGGAGGGAAGGGAGAGAGAAAAATTTATAACTCAAAATCCTATTTTTACAAAATGAATGTTGAAAACTATTTTTAAATGTAATTGGAAAAATAAATTTTATTTTTAAAAAGAAAGAATGAAGAGCAAAAATGAGAAGAACCAAGAGAACACTGTATACAGTAATAGCAATATTGTTTTAAGAATGACTTTGAATTACTCATTTTGACTATTATAAATACTCAAATTAACTATAAAGAACATATGAAAAAGACATGCTATCTGCATCCAGAGGAAGAA
Source organism: Pseudocheirus occidentalis (assembly GCA_028646575.1). NCBI lineage: Eukaryota > Metazoa > Chordata > Mammalia > Diprotodontia > Pseudocheiridae > Pseudocheirus > Pseudocheirus occidentalis. The sequence goes on from JAQQSW010001041.1 coordinate 19,999, forward strand.
TTGCTAAATAGAACTATGTATTGAATAATTATGTATGTATATGTATATACACATGCACAATACACATGCACAGCTATTTGTATGTTTAAAAGGAATAGCAAAATGTATATAATAAATTTGCAGTTTCATGCCCAATCATCTTTTTATTATACTATGTTTTGGAAATGTTTATTTTATTTCATAAATTAAAGAAAAAATGCATCTCAAGCAATTTATTACAGAGATGGGGAACAATGGATGTGAAATGTTGGAAGAAAAAGTTGGATATTTTTGATGTGGTAACTTATTGAATTGTTTTCCCCCTTTCATGTGTGTACATGTATATACACACATATGTATACATACATATATGACATAGCCCTCTGGGTAAAAGAGTGGAGTGATTTATTAAGATATGAATATGTAAAGTAAAAAATTATGAATTAATTTTAAAAAATAAGTAGAAAACTCCTATTTTTAGGGTGACAGGACTCCAGTGAAATTAACCCCACTGACTATTTCTCTCTATGACTTGTACTCATTTAGTTTTATTTAAAAATTTTAACCTTTTAAAAATAGAGGAATTGGTAATATAGTAAAAATGAAGATACTACCTAAAGTGTTGAGTGCTAGAAACAGGTTCTTCTACTGATTCTCATGTACTTTAAGAAACAGGGGAAAGGGAATGGGTAGGTGGCACAGTGAATAGAGCACCTGGAGTCAGGAGGACCTGTGTTCAAATCCAGCCTCTGACACATAACACAAAAACTAGCCGTGTAACCCTGGGTAAGTCATTTAACCCCAACTTCCCTCCAAAAAAATAAAAAGAAAAAAAAAATTTTTAAAGCAGGGGAAAGGAGAGCAAGGAAGGATGCTTCGATTTAATTATGTCCAGGGAATAAAACAAATATCCAACTGGTACAGGGAAGATATAGATATATTTTCACACTAGTGGAACAACATGATTTGTGTGCAAACCAATTGTTACTAATAACATACTACACTTATGTTTCTGTTAATGAATGTTTCCTTCCCTACTTGGACCTATTGTTCCTGCTAATGGAAAATTTAGTATTTAGTCCTTGTAGAAAAGATTCATGTCATAATTTTCTAGTATTCAGCCTTTCTCTCACCCTTCTTCTCCCCATTCAATTAAATTCAAAATATATTTCATAAACTCCTGATATCACTTAAACATGAGCCTAATAGCTTACATTTACATTTGTATGGCACTTTAGGATTTGCAAAGTGTTTTACAAACATTGTCTAGTTTTATTCTGACAACAACCCTGGGAGAAAAGTGCTGTTCACTGTTCACAGATGAGGAAGATGAGACACACAGACATTAAGTGACTTGCCCAGGGTAACAGCTTGCTAGTAATCTGAGGCAGGATTCAAATGCAGGTCTTAGTTAACCCAGATTCAATACTCTGCCCACTCAACCACTTTCTACCTAATGCTGTCATATGGTAAGTTTTTTACTAAGCACCATAATAAGACTGTTTACACTACTAAAGTGTGTTGTTATTGTTCCTACTGATTTTACTAGGCTGTAATTTCACTGGTATAAGGAACTCATGAGGGAGAACTTCATTGCCAATGAAAATGAGCACCTTCTCTGCAGCTTAAAATTAAGAACTGTTCAAGGTTTGAGAGGTCAAAAGACTTGTACCAGAATATATGGCCAGAGGTAGGACTTGTACACACTTCTTCCTTACTATAAGGTCAGCTTTCTCTTCCCTGATACTTGATAGCTCTCTGAAGGAAATGAAGTCTTACTGGGTTTTTATATCATCTGATCATTAGATCACTGATACCAGGTTACCCCCAAGAATTCCATCTTGTTTCTGGGTTTCAGGCTCTGAAATAACCAGGAACAAGGATGTTCTCAAAATAGGTCTATATATATTTTGGATCTGTTTGGATCTGTCCTTTGTCCCCAACATACTCTGACCTTTTTTGTGGATGTTGAATACACTTCTCATGGCCTTCTACCCCCTTCTTTCTCTACCTTATAGCTTCTTGAGTTCAAGCATTGTATTATTTCATTTTTGTCTTTCTCAGCCCCAAGTACAGTATGTAGTAACTGGTAGGTACCTGATATATATTTGGTGAATTAAACTGAAGTGAATTGGGGAGGAAATCACTGATAATGATATCTTTATACCTTACAAAATTGTTTTTGCTTCTTTTTTCTTCTTCCTTCCTCTCCCCCTCCCAAAACCATAATCATGTGTTGCAAGAAGCAGTATCAAAAACATCTGGTCATTCATTCTCACCTTTCTGGCTGGAATTCCTGTGTGGTCTCAGACAACTAATGAATAGAGCAAAAATGAAACAATGCAGCAAAACCTTTACATAAAGGGAGGGAAGAGAATCCACTGTTCACATAGGCATTTTTATTATAATAATATTATTTCAAGCACCTATCTTCACCCCTACTGGTGCTTCATTGGGGAAGAAAACTTATTACCCAGCTCATCTTTCCATAATATCAATATGTTTTAAGTCAAATTGCCCTTTCTTTACCATTAATTTTCTCTCAGACACAAAGCAAACCACAAAGTTTAACTGCAGGGGGCTGAAAGCAAAAAGGAGACAAATCTCTGTCTTGAGAACAAGAATAACAACAACAAGAACAATAATAATAATAATAACCTGATATCTTTTCAACTTTAAGCGATAATGGGATCTTATTTTGTGCCCAGACTGTGAGGTCTTTCATTGATCTTTCTAACAAGATGACAACAAAAGAGGCTGACAATTGAATAAAAGAAAATGAGAGGATGTAAATAATAACAGTGAAAAGATGAAATGCAAAGGATTCAGGTTTGATAGAAATTAATGAAGATACACATCCACATTTTCCTCACTTCTTCTTTTATATTAAAGGTGATATTGATGAATACATTTCTACCCTAATGTATATGGGACTATATTTTAGTTGCTTATCTCAATTAGCAGGACCACAGTACTAATGAAGCCAAAAGTATATTCAACCTTCATGTAGGCTAGTGAATTTCCTACAGAAAAAAACACTCTACCTTACCTGCCCCCACCAAAACAAAAATGAAGCCTACCAAAACAAAAGCCAATATAGTCAGAAACTATATTTTTATACCAATCGAAGAGTCTTATAATTATGTCCCACCAGCTATGAGGGCAATTGAACTTTGAATGAATCAACACAATTCATCAACACTCATGAAAATTTGAATAAATGACCTATTTATATGGGG
>JAQQSW010001042.1:242-23199 GCA_028646575.1 Pseudocheirus occidentalis
GAGCTATATTCTAATAATCTAGACCAGAGGGCCAATATACAGGTATGGACAAATATATAAATACAAAGCAGATATAACACAAATTTGAGAAAAATAAGGAAAATCACTAACAATGGTGACTGAGGGAGTGTTAGAAAAGGACCTATGTCAAGCTAGCATTTAAACAAAAACTTGAAGAAAATGAAACATTCTTGGTTGGCTAGTTGGTGCAGTGAATAGATCACTGGCCCTGGAGTCAGGAGGACCTGAGTTCAAATCTGGATTCAGACACAACACTTACTAGTCGTATGACCTTGGACAAATCACTCAACCCCAATTGCACTGCTTTCAGCCCTCCATAAAGCACAAAAAATAAAAAGAAAAGAAAATGAAACATTCCAAAAGGCAGGACTGAGTAGGGTACACATTCTAAGCATGTAAGACATTCAGTTCAAAGGCACAGAGATGGGAGTTGGAGACTCAAATGTCAGATATACCTAATTATAGACTGTGTGGATAGAAATCATATGCAAAACATCTGAAAATTCATGTGGGGAAGATGTTGTAAAGACATTCAAATGGACAACAAGAACATTTATACTTCTTAAAGGTTAAAGGAAGGAACCCAAGTTTTTTGAGCAGGAAGTTGACATGGTCTGGTTTGTGCTTTAGGAGAGTGTCAGTAAACAGTCATAATGTGGAAAAACTTGAAGGAAAGAGAATAATTAGGAAGCTGTTGTAATCCATAAGAGAAGAGATGAGGGTCTATGATTGAGACTGTGAATAGAGCCAGTAAATTTATTGAAAAAAATGATTTGGAGATGGAAATAATATTCAGATAGTTATAAGATATGTGGATCAAGTGAAAGTAAGTGTAAATATGACATAAAAATTGTGAACCTTGATGATTAAATGGATGGTAATATTTTTGACAGAAATAGGAAAGTTTGGAAGAAGAATGGATTTAAAAGGTAAAATTATTAGTCCTGTTTTGGACATAGTGAGTTTGAAATACCTAAACGACATCCATTTAAAAATGTGCAATAAGTCCTTTGTTATGTAGAACTAGAGCTCAGGAAAGAGACTAAGGCTGGATATATATGAATTGGGAAGCCATTTTCATAGAGATGACACAAGATATGGCATGAGATTAATGAGTGGGGACATAGCCAAACTGTGCTTTAAACCAGTGACTTTGTTTGCATGTAGTGAGTGGCAGACAGTGATTTGTTGTATCTAAATGACACCAGAACAGTGTAATTTTTTAAAATTTTTGTCACAGGCATTTTTATTAACAGATCAATAGAAAAACAATCATGGTGTAGAGACCTTAAGCTCACTCTTCTAATAAGTCTGTTGATATGGTCTACCCTATTACCAGCATCTCTACATTTCACAAAATATGTAGTCTTTTCTTCATTCCACCACTTCATGGAGAAATTAATTTCAAGGGCCACAAGAAATTGTCAGCAGTTGTGAAGTGCTTGCCAACAGTGTTGATAATTCCATATTTACCAAGAGATTTTGCAATAAGGGGATTATCCTCCAGGGCAATTCTCTGTTTCTTGATCTGGCCATAGCTATGTTTGTAATTCAAGTCATTCACAGACTTCAAATTTGGGTAACCCCATGCAATGTATAGTTCCACAATCCTCAGCATGTTAATCAAGGCCTTGTTAAGCTTAACAAAACTGCCACTGAAGATTTGGCTGAGGTAAAGAGGCTGCAGTACTTTTCCGACCTTTGGGATAACACCATTGTTACCTCAGATTTTAATCACGAGAGTTAACTTGGGTTCAGCAGGCACATAGTGGTTACCAGCTTTTCATTGCATTCCAGCCAGCCAGATTTCACTTCCGTACATCTGTCTGTACTCCTAATGGTAGACTTTAACCATTTCATAGGTAATTTTTCTCCATATTTAATGGAGATTTTTTATATCCATCTTCTTCTTCTTCAAGTGTTTGGCCTTCAGTATTACAAAAGCCTTTCACTTTTTCAGAAAGGATTCTGGAATGTATGGTAGCTTCTTATTTTCTTCTTTGTCTACTATGATTCCAGCCAGAAAAAGAGGAAGTACTCCATGTAATCGGTTTTGAAAAATTCAGTAAATAAACTGCTTAATGCAAAACACAAACAAAACTCTCATTCTGTTGTTGTTACTGTTGTTGTTTGACTAAATGTCACGTTAATTCAATAGAATAGTCAAACTCTTTTATCTCTAAACTCAAATGTAGGTTCAAAGGGAAACAGTCAAACAAACCAATTATTTGCTGCTACTGTGTAGTACTGGCAACTTGTTCATTTATATATTTTTTTCCTTTTCAATTTTTTGTGGCGTGTTATTGTTGTTGTTGTTGTTGTTATTTTTCCTTTGTTCTTGAAGAGGACTCTGACATCATGGAGATGATGCCATGATATGCTAGTGAGTTGGATTTAAGTGAGGGAAGGCTGGGCATAGTCACAGGTGTCTGCAGCAATCTGGGTCCATAACCCAGATACACATCAGGATGACTGGAGATGACTCCAGATGTGGTGAGAGACCCTGGCCTTATAAAACTAAAGTCTTTAGCAGGTCTCAGTTTGACTGAGCTAATGCCTATTCAGTGATTAAGGTTAGGTGAAAAAAAATGAGGTTGAGAATGACCACTTTAACTTAGTTTAAAAAAAAATCAAGCCGGGAGGGGAAGACTCTCAGGGTTTCTGACCAAGGCAGAAGTAGTTCATATTTTATATTCACTCTGAGTCAGTCTGGTTCAAACAATAACTAAGTGAGGCTTGGCCTGGGACCAATCAGTGAGAGCCAGAGGATTTGGGTTTAAAGTATTCCTTAAGAAAAGAATTTAGACTATAAAACCCAAGATATCTTATGATATTTCAGATGGGATAGAAAGATAATGTAAATGAAGGTAATAGAGAAAAAAATGAGAAAGGTTGGTAGAAGAAAAGGATATTACATAAAAGTGAGGAAATCATTTCTAATAAGAGTGAGGACAAGGTCAACAATTATAAATTATACCAGGTGCTCAAATGAATGAGGACTAAATGAATGACCAAAATATTTGAGAATAAGAGTAATAGTGACACTTCATATGGTTTAATAGGTAATAATTTCTTCTGGGTATCCAGAAGTTCTATATTTCTGTAACATCCCAGCCCAAGCAAGCCAATACACTTTTCAGTGTCCTTAGGCAATTCTCTAAAAGTATACACTGAAAATGATGTATTAATCTGCTCTTACACTAATGAAATAGGTTTAGGCAGAAAAATAGTAGTTAGATGGGTAGATGGATAGATTGATAAACAGATGAATGAATGAGTGAATGAAAGAATGAAAGAATAATCAAACAGCTTACAATTACCATTTAACAAAAAGTTGCTTTCCTAACAGAAAACTGTAATTTACTCAACATAAATAAGGGTTTAGAAGAAACTGATTTTAGAGGTTATTTAGTCTTTGCATTTAATGGCAATATGCTTAATGTCTACCTCTTAGAGGTCATGTAGTTCAAACCCTTAATTTCATAAAATAGGAACTAAAATTTACAAAAAATGAGATAATTTGCTCAAGGTTACAGGTCTCAAGTGGTGGAAAAATGCATAAATACTCAGTCTTCTGACCCAAATCTTATTCCCTAAATTATACCTTTCATTATAACAGTGAGGAAACTCAGATATAAAGGTATTTGATGAAATAGTCACAGGACTAGGAAACAATAGAGGCAGGAATTGAAAGCAGGTCTTTCAATTTATTTTATTTTATTTTTATTTTACTAGACCGTACTGCTTCTTTAAGAGGTAAGCCATTGGTGACATTCAGGAGGGTACTAATTTCTCAAAAATCACTAACTAACTAAATAAAGGTTTATTGGTATAATTTGTTTATACTTCAGTTGTTTTTTTAAAGATACAGCCCTGTAAACCAGGCATGAACAGCACTCCAGAGGACTGCTGCTGTGAACAGCTTTCCAATGTTCTAATTACATAGTACAGTGAACTCTCTATTCAGTAACAGATCAGAGTAAAACATTCATAGAAAATCAAGGTACATACTTCACAATGACATAATAATTTATCACTAAAGTGTCCACATAGTTTTCACCTGAATGGTCACATAGTTTAAAACAAAGTACATTCATTTAGTCCATTTCAAAATCCTTAATTCAGTCACAAAATACAAAAGTGAAAGGCCTCCACTCATGGGATGTAATTAAGTTACAGTTTTATCAGTCACTACTCAGTACCCACTGAGAGGTCTTTTTATCCTGACTCAAAGCAGGCTTTCAGCTTCCATGGTTCCTCTTCCATGGTCCCAGCTCCTACATGAATCCACCAAACTGTCACCTAGGTTCAAAGGCAGACAGCTCCCTGTTCCTTGTCCAGCTCTCCATGCAGTTCCTGCTCCACATTGAAGTGTCCAGTCCACCTCAAGTTTTTCACAGTTTCTGTTCCTGGGAAGAGAAAAGTTAATATTTATACACGTCAAGCTTAGCAGAATTACAACAATATTAACACACATGGTCATCACTATCATCTCAATTTGCTTTCTGCCTGTGAAATCAACATAGACCCTAAACAGAAAAACAAAGTACCAACACCACAGTCATGCTTCCTATGACAGCTCTGACTAGCCCTTGGAAGTATTTGGCAGCAGTTTGGATGGCTCTCAGAAGAAGCTCTGACACCACAAGTTCTGTTCTCAAAATCAAAATTACTCTCTCCAACCTTCAGATGGCTTGCTCGAAGAAATTCTGTCTCCGTTCTCAATTTTCATTTCTCTTCTCAGTTCTTCTCAATTCTCAGTTCAGTCTTCAGTCTAGTAATATCAGTCCAGGTGCTTGCTGAGATAAATTCTCTCTCTTTCTTTCTATCTCTCTCCAACAATAGCTACTCTGCCTCCACAATGCTTGCCCCAAGAAGTTCTGACTCTCCCAGCTATGGCTTTTCCTTACATATGGTATTAGCTCTTCCCTGTTCATCCCTTTCCTGTTACATCAGCAACAGAGGTTCATACCATCTGTTTCTTTACAGAGGCTTAATTTGAAACTAAGTGCTAAGTACCTGTTAGCTTGGCAAGACAAAGGGATCTTCAAATTCCATTACTGTTACAAGCCCTTTCACCCTTCTTTCATTATGTCGTTTCTCATAAAAAAGGGGAAAAAAAGTGAAAGGTGCTACCACGTCTGACAGTTTATGCAATGTTCAAAGTTCACCTTTTCCAGGGAAGAGGCTCATCCTTTTTCTGCGGTTAAGAATGGTTATTGAAATTACGCACACAAATTCAGCTTCACTTAAGCATTTAATTTTTTCATTTACATTATTTTAGTTATTGTGCATATTGTTTCTATATTTCTATTCCTTAAACTTGTTAGATTACATTTTATTATATCAGAGATCATATAATATCATATCATATCAAATCACAAAGCCATACCATATTAGTGGTCAGGACTGGTACCAGCAGGTAAGAAAATGATGCAAATGTGGAAATTAACGTGGTAGAATAGAATGAAAACAGTAATTGTAAAATACTGTTTAAGCAACTGTGAAATTCATTTGATCCATAGAGCTACACAGAAGACAGAAAAGGTGAAGGGAGAAAAATCTCTCAAGGAATGAATGGCAATGAATAGCTAAATTGCATGTAATCTTGTATGCCTACGGACAAAAGCACCCATTAGGAAGAATCATCCCATGTGTAAATGCCAAAATGCAATGTATTTTAGGAAAATGAATAATATAGCAAAAAAAAGTAATAATTGTCAAATGCTCACATCGGAGTGTTATACTCCTATATTATAAAGAAAATGATGAAAAAGTAACTTGATATGTTTATAAAGAGAAAAAAATAAATGTAAAAGGTACAATAATTAATGCAACATTGATTTTCACAACTAAATTGATCACTAGAAATAATTTTAGTGTTTGCTTTTGACCATAGAAAGGAAGGAGGCTTTTCATTTCCACTTTTCAGTGAGTGGCATATTGTCAGAATGAGGTGAGATGATGCCTTATGGAATATTACAACTGGAAGGAATCTAGTCCGGGGATGCTTGGTCATTTTTTAATGTCTTGAACTCCTTTAATACAACATCTGAAATACTCAAAATAATGTTTTTAAGTGATAAAATAAAAAAATATAGGATTACAATGGCCTTCAATTATGTCAAAATACAATTGTATGTGTATGTATATTCAATTACTCCAAGTATAAAGGCTTTGATTTAGTCTATGTTCAGTATTTTGAAGACAAGAAAATTACAGTCCATAGAAGTAAGACAGTGTTTTCTAATGTCACACAGTAGAAGATTTAATGACAGAGTAAAAGGAACTATATTGTGAGGTCAGAGTATTGGGAGTTATTGTACTTTCCAACGTTCGAAGAATTAGCAATGTATATCAAATAGCAGTTAACTAAAATGTATGTGTCAAGTGTTAGCAGGGTATAAAGTATATGGCAAATAAGGGACTCTAGAAAGACTATAACAAAGAATGTAGTTAGATCAGGGGTGGGGAACCTGTGTCCTTGATGCCACATGTGGCCTTCTAGCTTCCTCAAGTGCAGCCCTTTGACTGAATCCAAGCTTAACAGAACAAATCCCCTTAATAAAAGGATTTGTTCTGTAACATTAAGACTCAATCAAAAGGCTACACCCAAGGACCTAGAGGGCCACATGTGGCCTCAAGGCCACAGGTTCCCCACTCTTGAGTTAGATAAATACTTGAGAAAAGGAAAATGCTGAAATATGAGCTCAGGATATAACAAATAGACAACCCAAGTTGCTGGGTTTTTTTAAAATAATTTATTTATTTATTTTTAGTTTTCAACTGACCCAGTTTTTTCTTTTTTTACTTTTATCCTCACTTTGCTTATAGAATGCAAGAAAGAATCTCTGAGAAATGGATCGACTCTATTCAGTCAATGTGTTGTAGAATATGGACTTGATTTGCCCAAGATTTATAACCTTAGATAGTTTGTAATCTATTATTGAAAAAAAAATCCAAATTAGTAAAATCACAAGTTCATTTGAGTACACTCAAATGAGTTGATATTGTTAATCTTGTTGTAAAAGTCTTTACCCTGGCTTTTGAATTAAAAAACAGTTGCTTATTCACATATAGGGTAATAGGTCCACAGAGGGACCATTTACCAAAGCTGCAAAACATTTTTAGGGTCTCTAATAATCATTAGGATTATTGGCTTTACTCTGAAAAAAAAGATAAAGTAGAATAAATGATAGCATTCTTTTTTTTTTGCCTTTGATATTTCCCTAAGGTCAAATGTGGCATATATACTACCTAAGAAATGCATGAGTTTTCTAAAACCACTTAGAACTCAGACAATTTGACAATTCATTACCAATAGCCCTCTTCTAAATTGTGATATCATTTCAATATTTCAATAGATTTTTAAATTAACTGCAAATGAACAGGTTGATACATAAAAGTGAAAGCCCAGTATATACACAAAACATATACACAAACATACATATATACATGCATGTATATGTATATGTATGTATATACATATGTATGTATATGCATATATAGATATAAACACATCAGCAAAGGACAGCAAACAACTCTGAATAAGGGGAAAAAAGCAATCATTTTATGAGACAAAATTCCCTCCAAAGAGGGGAAAAAAGATTTGTTCTAAAAGAGAAATCTTTTCATCTTGCTGTTTCCTATTTTTGCAGCTCTGCAGCATAGTGTGATCTTGAAAGGGAAGGAATGGACTTTCAAATTTTGTAGGCATCCATCAATGCTGTAAGCCCTACTGAATCCTCAAACCTAGCTATGGGAAAGGCCTATTTTATAATGTCATTTTAGTTATCCGCCATCCTAGGTAGAACTGTTTCATGAAATAGATTTCTTTCAGTTTGTCCACTCTCATTGCAAATGCCTCTGGGACTGACATTTCTACCATTTTCCTTGGGAGACTTATTTCAGAAACTAATAGAACTCACCATCACGTTGTCTGGACATTCTACTTAAAATTCCCTTCTCTTCCTTTCCTCTCATTATTCCTCATTCTTTCCCCTCAGTCATGCTCCATAAATCATCTCCTTTCTGCTTTATAACTTTCAAATACTGAATTTCAAACATTTGTCGAACCAAGTGACATATATTTAGCTCTTTTTTTGGTTTTTCTCCAAAATCAATCACATTCCTTCATAGATAAATCCTTCAGTGCCTGAAAATCTTTTTGACTCATCTTTAAGCACTGTTTCATTTGTCTTTTCCCTTCCTGATGCTAAGATATCCCTAATGCTTGTTGGTCCTTTATGATTTCAGTCTTGAATCACTGAGAGAGAACTCTCTAAATACCACCACAAAATAAGTGGGGTCAACTTCTACCTCCTCAAGGTTTTATTTACCCCATTACATCCTCTAAGTCCTTCTGGTTACAATTCTGAGTTTCCTCTGAAGTGCTGAGTTTGGGTTCACTATTGCCTTTTCCCAACGTAATATTTTCCATTTTTCTAATCCAAATCAAATTTGTTATGTCTGCAAGCTAATCTCCCTGGATTTCTTTACTGTAGTTCATTTTCCTCTCTGCTGTTTGCAATTGTATGCTAACTGAAAAACTTCCACCCATGTCCTATTTACTCCTGTTTCCAGGTCATTAACCTAAATGTTGAGTAGATTTTATCCGACCCTCAGTTAGGTAGGGCAGGAAATTTCATGGTTAGTTGATAATCAAGACTGCTTTTCAGATGCAGTTGAAGTTTTACAGAGTTTATTGTTACCTGTATATCTTTTTCATCTCTTCCTGTCTAATTCTACTGACTGCTTGTTAGGAGTAAAGGAAATACATTCCAGTTCCTTCTTTTCACCCATTCTGACTTCCAAATCCTATATCTACACTGGCAGCATAAAACTATTGTTTAAAAAATAAAACAAAGAAACAAAACAAAATACTGAAGCTCGATTTTTTTTAAAGATCTGGACATTGGCTGTCAAATCACAAATGCTTTTTTTTGCCAATAGCATGCAATGATTTTATTAAGGTCAGTCAATAAACCTAAAGTCTCGGTGGATTTGATTTCTAAAAGCATCAATTAGTTCTTACTATGAACAAAGGACATTAACTAATTCTGTGTATGTCTTAAAAATTTAAATTCTTACTCTCATGGAGCTTACATTTTACCAGAGATTCAGTATATAAACAGAAAATTGTATATGAACCCATTTGAGTGACAGAAAGCTGTTATTTGGAGAAGGAGCAAGAAAGACTGTATAGATATAGGACCACATATCTGTTCAAAAACTGCACAGGTGGTTGCTTTGGAGGATGCACAAGAAAATTAAGACATCTCTCATCCTCGAAAAGCATGCAGAGAAGTTAAATGACAAGGCAACCTCTATGAAAAATAATGAATAATACAAGAGAGAATATATTTGACAGCTAAATTTTGTGAAAAAGATGGATTTAGCATTTTATGATCCTCTAGATATAAACATTGAGGGTGATTACATCTTATTAGAATGTAACCTCCATGAGCCGAGGGACTACTTTATTTTTTTTTTAGGGTAAAGATTCTTATAGCACCAGTATCTAGTACAATGACTGGAATATAGTAAGTACCTAATAAATTCTTGTTGATTCATTCATTGATTATAATCAGTGAGGGTAAATATAGGCATTAAAAGAATTGATTGTTTCATGGAAGAAATATACTTTATTCTTACAAATTATTTTCTTGGGTAAGAATTAAATGTATTTACTTCCAATAATACTACTCAACTTGTGGCAAGACAAAAGACATAAGAATTTTCATCTTCTCTTTTTTCCCATCTTTGGAGAATATCATAACTATATTTGTCTTGAAAGAACACTGTTTAGTAAAACTTATTCTAAATTTAGGCAATGAATTCCACCTGTGGCTGTGCTACTTGCAATCTGTGTAACTTAGCAACGTCACTTTGTGCCCTGCGCACAATGAGGGTATTGGACTAGTTGACCTCTCAGATGCATTCAAAGATAAAAATTCCTAGAATTCTCTGAGATGACAGACATAAATTTTAGTTTCACTCAAAGAAAGATATGTGTGTGGAAACTGGGTTTTAGAAGGAATTCTTTTATTTTTCTAAGTCAGTAGATTTTTTAGAAAGAGATAATAATGCAAATACTCATCTGAATTGTCACAGATATAAGAAACTGGAACTTAAAAGTGAAGCATGGTAAGTGATAGTGTCCTATTAGGTAAACCAAGGACAATAAATGGTTCCTCAATTTCATCATTAAATGTTGAGACTGGTTGTTAATTGGAATATTTCAACCTTCTTTGAGACTTCATAACCTTTTGTGATCCTTTGGAATTCAGAGGATGCAGGCCAGGTTGCCATTCTAGAATATAATCAAGTCTAAATGCACTATTCCCTGAGCTAAACTGGAAAATTCCTTAGAAATAGAGTAGGGAAAAAATGGACAATTCAGAAGAAAATATTCTGAAAATATCTAAATATTTCAGGTCCAGAAGTATTGATTTAGGGTATCCTTGAAATAAACCATTTTCAACCTCAGTTTTCCAGGAAGCCAAGGTAAAGTTAGCAATTTCATCATTATAACTAAATTATTTCAAGTGTTCACTGTATATCACAGTGGTTCAGTTGACATTGTAATTTTGTTGGGAGTCAGAAAATCTAGGTCAAGGATGAGGAACCTGTGGCCTTTTAAGAGGTCCTTGGTGCAGCCTTTTGATTGACTTCCGATTTTACAGAACAAATCCTTTTATTAAGGGAATTTGTTCTCTGAAGTTTGAAGTCAAAGGGTGTCACTTGAGCACCTACAAGGTCACATGTGGCCTGCACACCCCTGTTCTAGGATCATGACATACTTATGCTATTTACTAGCTGGGAGAACTTGAGCAATATTTGTTGAATGTCATCCTTAGCTTCCACAGAAGATTGGTATGAGAATCAAACAGGCTAATAGATAAGATTGTGCTTTACAAACTATCAAGCATTATTCAAAGGTGAATGATTATTAATATATTAGTCAAATTGAATTGCAGTACTTTCACTTTCAGTTCCTAATTTAACTACCTAAATTAGATTCTTTAAGACGTTCAGAAAGGAAGTATACTTTTAAATTATGCACTATTATTAACATTTGTGAGAACTTCCCTTAGGCCCTTGTCATTTTTCATTTTCTTAGTGAAGGGAAATGATAGCCAGGTAGCCATGAACTTTGCATACACCTAAAGACATATGTCATCTGCAATATTGGCTATACTTGGCAGGGAAAATAAAAGAACTCTGATCTAAAATACTTTGATCAAAAACTCACCCTATGATTAAGGTTTAAAATGGAAATTTCTGCGTGTAAATGAATACTTATAGATTATGGTACATTAGATGTTTAACTCAGAGAAGACAAGACTTAGACTTATGTACAGTGAAATGAGCAAAACCAGGAGAGGAGTTTACATGTTAACCACAATAATCTAAAGGAAAACAGCATTGAAAGAATTCAGAATTCTGATTGATACAGTGACCAATCATGACTTAAGTTTATTGATATTTTGGCATAAAAGAAGATAGACTAGAGGTGTAGAATGAAATTAAAAAAGAAAAAAATCTGATGTGGTCAATGTGTTAATTTGACTTGATGTCATTTTTAAAAGGGGGAGTTTGGATTTATGGGTAGAATTAGTTGCTAGTAATAGAGATACAAAGAAAAAACTGAAAAAGAAAAGAATACCAATAAAATTAATTCACTAAAGCAAACAAAAACAAGTTTAGAAACAAACTTAAGTAGATAACATAATTATATCATAGTTGTTTTCAATTTGATATTCACTTTTACAAACATTGTTGTATCCAAACCCAAATCCCAGGTCACTACATACCACCTCATCTGTGGCCCACCATTAGCCCCTTTTATATTTCTGTCTTTGTCTCTATCCTATACCTTGTCATAGCTTGAAATGGCTTATGGCATGTCTAGGCTTTGCTCAAGGCATAGCTCCCTGTCCCCCCTTCCTTAAAATAGCATTCTGTATATTTTCCTTGAATCGCCATAGATATAAGGTTCATATGACCCCAGCCTATTCTGTGGATTTCCAGTTCCCCTTACCCCATGATTATCCACTCTGTTCTAGAAAGCACTGACTATGATCTTCCACTCTGCTCTTCTGAGGGACACCTGAATCACAGGAGGATTGCACCATTGTATCCTTTTGCCATATTCCAAAATGAGCTCTGAACTATAGACCTAACCAATGGCTGTTCTTTGCTTCTGTATGTCATTGCTTCTGCTAGCCCCCCTCCCCGATTGTGGTTTTTGTGGTTTTAGCCTTTATAATCAGCCTGTACCCCCAATAAGGCACTACCAATTGGAGTGGTGAACACTCTGGTAGTCGTGCGCTTAATTAATAAATCCACACCTAAATTGACCTTGAATGCAGGTCTTGGCTCTCTCTTATCCTCTGTACAACAGAGTGAGTGTAATAGAAGTTAATATTTCATGGTGCTCTTTCATTTTCTTCATTTTACTATATATTGCTAAGTTGTTAATTATTATTAATCTCATAAAAAAGGAATCGTCAAAATTAAGATAAGGTTAGTTTTCTTGTTAATTAGAAAGATAAAAAGGATGAGAGTTTATTATAGGACAGAGGAATATCCAAGTGTCAGATCCTGAAAGTTGTTTAATGGATGGATATACTGGCCTTAGGTAACAAATAAATGAAGTAGAGTAGAAGAAGAGAATGAAGACAGTGGAATTGATGGTCAAGGAAATAATAGGTCACAATAGTAGAGAAGAGTTACTTTGTAAATAGTACAGTTTTTGAGAATGTTGGCAGAATTCAGAATAGAAGAAAGACTAAATCGGATTAGGTAAAGAATTTCAGAAACTTTGAAGAATGACCCTAGAACTCAAAGGATGAGGACAAGGATGAAGAAATTTTACAAACCTAGATTGCAGAGACCTGTAAAAAAAAAACACCACAATATTTACTGAGAATGGAGATAGAAGAATGGTCTGGAAGTAGTAGCTGTAAAGCAAATAGATTGTCCACCTCTCTCCCAGGCCCTAAAATTAAGGTACAATGGTGGAGAGATTTACATTTTGTAGAAGTGGCTTTAAAGGAGAATGCTTTCTTTAGTGGAGAGATTGGTTTAAATTGAAGGGAGGTGGTAGAAGAAACATTGCCTGAAAAGTGGGGATGCAGCATTATCATATGCATATTATTGTTAGGCACAAAGTTAGCCTTTAGCCTTAAATGTGTATAAAGCCAGGCACATGAAGCTCTCCAGAGGACTGCTGGTGTGAATAGCCCTAAGGTTCTGATCACACAGTATAGTGAACTCTCTGTTTATTCAGCAGTAAATTAATGCAAAATATTCACAAAAACCAAAGTATGGCATTCACAATAATGCAACATATCAACTTATCACTAAAGTGGCTGCATATTCTTAAACAAAAGATATCATTCAGTAAGTCTTTAACTCAATCATCCTTAAGGAACAATCATCCTTAAGGGACTCAAAGTACAAAGGTCTTCCTTTGTGGGTCACAGTAAATCATGATCTTGTCAGTCAGCACTAAGTACCCAAGGAAAGGTCCTTTCATCTTATCTCGAGGCTGGCTCCCAAATTCCATGGTTCCATTCCCATGCTTCCTGCTCTTGTCCAAATTTACCCAACCATCACCTGGACTCACAGGTAGGCAGCTCCCAACTCCCGTTCCAGCTCCTGTTCCAATTTGAAGCTTACTGTGACCAGTCCACCTCAAGCCCTTTGAAGTGTCTGTTCTTGGGAAGAAGAAACTTAACAGAGCCACAACAATATCTACACACATTAAGCTTAGCAGAATTACAACAACATTCACACACATTTCTGGCACTATCATTTCAATTCACTTTCTGCCTGTGAAATCAACACAAGTCAACAGACATGGTGCATCTGTCTGACAAAGTAACACAAACACAAATCAACACAGAACAGAGTGCTGGACACCACAAGTATTTTTCTCAGTTCTTCTCAGTCCCAGCTGGATTCCAGCTTTAAATATCATCAGCTCCTTCCTGTTCTACCCACCTTTTAATCTTTCTTGTTCTGGTCTTTGACAAGTCACTCTTACTCTGGACTTCATAGATTCTGTTTCTAACAAAGACTTGATATAAACACAGGCAAGGCTCAAAGACACTTGAACTGAAAAAAAGATGCTAAATACTTGAAAACCGAAGCAAGGAGCTACATACTCTTTTGCTTGCCATCACAATGGGAACAAATATATACTAATCAAATCACTCCCAATGCATATGGGACTTTGTAAAATGCAGGTACAAAGATATTTGAAACAGACACTTGTTCACAAGAAACCTACTTGAATGTAAGTTCCTGGAGTTTAGGAATGAAAACTTACATAATCATTATCTCTATAAGATCATCCTTTATATACAGTTTTCTAAATATAGATGGCACCCCATAAATATTTCTGGAATTAAGGAATAAATTAATATATTGGAAGAGGTAACATCAAGTCTTCAATCAGATGACTGCTGGCAAGGCACTGCTTAAAGATACAGTCCTTTATTAGAATGATGATAAATACAAAGGAAAGGAAGGAAGATATGAAAGACATTTGAAAGAGGAAAAATCAGCAATGAAAAACAACCTGACCAGACTTTCAAAACATCTGAAACAAAACAACATGATTGATAATTTATTTGCATTGTGTTCTCATCCTATGATCTAGTCTGCACTTTGACTGCTTTGCTATATGACCGTGGGGAAATTATATAACCTGTTCTGAATCATAATTCCATCATTTAAACTTTTTAAGGTCATTTCCAGCTCTAAAATTTTCTGTCTGCCCTGGATAAAATACCTTGACTCCTACAAAACAATAGAACTAAGGTTTTACATGTGTACACTGAGAAAGCAAAAGCTAAATTTATGTTCCCATTCAGTTCATGGTGATATGCACTGCTTTGTTTTCTTGGTGACACTCTTTATTATGTGACCTAGAATATACTTTTCCTTTATCTATTCATTCATTGTAACATTCACTGAAATGTTCTAAATCAATTAACAGACATACTTTATTTATGGCATTTTTTCTTCTCATTTTTAATTGGTTTCTTACATTATCACTTTGGGAAGTACTAATATCCAGTGGATGGAATTCTTTTATAACACATTTTATTGGCTCTTTGTAAAGAAACCTCCCCGTGATTTTTAACCACTCAAAGGCAGGTCACCATATAAGTGTATTTTAGGGAAAGCAAGAGTCTGCTGTGATTAGGAAAACTGGGAGATTTGCATTTCTAAAGGTATACATACTGCTTTATAAACTGAAATGGGGCATAACTGAATATAGAAATAGGAATATGTAAATATAGGATGATATATTCAAGCACAGCAGGGTTCATGCCCTTCAGCTTTCCCTCATTTGTAAAATTAGGGTATTGGACTAGTTGGTCTTGAAAGTCCTTTTAAACTCTACACTTTGGTAATTATTTTAGGAAAAGCTAGAAAAATCTATAGGCAGCAAACTAATTCATATCTCTTCAGGGATTCTTGAAAGACCACCTCAATATCTTGTTCCCAAGATCACCTCAAAGCAATCCCCTCAACATGCCCATTGCCTGTTGCCTAAATTTCCAGTTATAATTTTGCCATTGCAATGAAAATCTCCCCCCCCAGCAAAATAATATTCAATTCAATTTCATAAGAATTTAAAAATTACTATTTGTAAGTCATGTAAGCTGTGAGACTATGGAGAGGGGAAAGACATTACCCTCTCTCAAGTGCCTTAGAATTTTTACTGTGGCCATACACAGCCTATGTAAGTAAACGTAAGAAAAATTGAGGACCAAGAGACCAGTAAAAATTGGAGGAGTCAGGGTTAATACTGAAGGGTTAATACCTGATCTGAGACTTAGAAAAAGAGAAGGATTCAGAGGAGTGGTGATAAGATGGTATGCTATTTCAGTAATAGAAGACAGTTTTTAGTGATGTTCCAGTTCTCCAAACTGCACTTGTGACCTGGTTCTCCAAGCTTCTTCCCGGGAACATGATCTTCTTATTGGTGAAAAGTCACCACATCTATCCCAGACACAGACATAGACACACCACACTAGTCTCTGGAAATCATCATGCTAGTCAGTTCCTTGAGTATCCTTCTCCCTCTTCTCTTCATTTGTTACACTGACTCAACAATTAGTACTCACTTCAATATTGCCAAAGGCCCCTCTTGTATGTGATTTTTTCCCCTAAGAGAATGCACATTTCTTGAGGACAGGGGCTATCTTGCTTACATTTATTGATAGTCTCAATACATTTTTCATTCATTTTTGGATGTAGGAAATGTAATGTTGGGTACAGGCAGTAGTTAGAAGAACATTTTGTTTGAAAAATTAAAAAAACCTATGATGGGGAGCAGGAAGAAAAATAACTGAAATATGTTTGAGGATGATCTTGAATGCCAAGTTACTGGTATTGGGTCTCATTTTTTTTGGCAACGAGAAACTGAAAGGTATTTTTTTTGTTTTTTGTTTTTGTTTTTTTCCTGGAGAAAAGAGTGATTGGATCATATCTGTACCCCGGGAAGGTTACTTTGGTATCTACCTACAAAATGTATTAAAGAAGAGAGAAAGTGGAAGAACAGTTAGTAGACTATAATGATAACCAATTTGAGAGGTTATGAGGCACTCTAGTAGGTTGATATCTATGAACATAGAGAGGAAGGACTAGATGAAAGAGCTGTGGAAACAGAATCAACAAAATTCAGCTTCTGATTGGATATGAGTAGAGGAGAAAAAAAAATATATATGCACATACATATATTCATACATATACATACACATGTGTATATGTATGCATATATATGTGTATATAGAGTGAGAGACTCAATTCAAGTACAGGGGAAAACTGAAGGAAACTGTTCACCTATGAAATGAGATATTGAGTTTCTTACAGACATTTTGTGATACCACATGACATGGATGAAAATGTGATTAGGATTCAGAAAAGACACAAAGACTAGCTATCTAGATTTATGAATTATGTCCATAAATATAACCATCTAACTCATAGAAGTAAATGAAAAAACTTAAATAAGTATTGTATGGATAAGCAAGGAAAGTGCTGAGTATAAAGCTTTGGGGGATGCCTATATTTCTTGGGAGAGGAAGATAGATCATAGATTTTGTGCCAGAAGTGACCTTAGATGATTCTGAATGCTAATGGTGAATGGAATATCTGCAAGTGACAGCAGCATGAAAGTATGATTATATTGACCTCTCATGAATGAGGGCATCAGGGAACATTACAATGGAGAGAATCAAAACTGAAGAAATGCTAAAAAGTGCGCTGTCTTCCAGAGAAATCCGTGTTGCCATCAGCACAAGAAAATATAAAGATTTTTTAAAAATTGAGGATGATAGGAAATTTCTTAGAAATTAAGCAAGGGTATGAGATTTTAAAAAATGAAAAAGATGGGCAGAAGAAGAAAGGAATTGGGAATGTGGAAAGGAGCAAGAGTATGAGGAGAGGACTTTTAAACTGTGAGATGTTGCCTCTATATAAAACCCCAAATGTCAAATTAAGAGAGAAGTTGGTAGGCATAAATGTTGATTGGTTAGGGTCTTTACAGTCCTGGGTTCTCTTGTGAAGGAAGGCTCCACTGATATATCACTTCCTTTCCAGAAATTGAAATAAAAATGCAACTTGGGCATCATGATATCACAGAATGCAGAGCAGGTGTGTGGTCCCATGAACTGGAATGAACACGTGCATTATGACACAAGATCAATATCATCTCATGATAGTGGGGAAATAACTACGTATTATACTTTCTGACCCCTAAAAAAGAACATGCATGACAGCTTTGTCCTTTTTTCCATACTTTCTTCTCTTGCTAACCTCACTCTCAGTGAGTGATTATCCACTCCCGTGACTTATTAATAATTGTACATATTCATATAGTGCTCAACACTCTAAAGTCCTCCTCATGAAGAGTTTTTTTGGCATGAAGGTGAAACCTAGGTTCATTGAAGACTACACAAGTGAGAAGAATTCTACCAGAAATTTGTGAAGAAGAAACTTGTGGCAGAGGGATGTATTGTTTCTCTCTTATATTTCCACATCCTAGAGGGCAAACTGGAGGAAATTCATCACAGAAATGTTGGATAACTGATGGAGTTAATTTTTGACTACAATGAACTAATGAAACCATCTATTAAAACTTGGAGCGATTGTAATCTTTATCAGTACACAAAATACTCAAGAATGAAATGATTGCTCCTGAAATTATTGAAGTGTGGATTTCTTTATAATTTGCAAAACATTTTCCTTATGGTATCCCTATGAAGTTGGCAATATAATTAGTTTTATCCCTGTTTTCAGAGTTTGAAAAAAGAGGCTTAAAGATTGTTTTTTTTATAAATTCTCATAGTAGCAGGGTGAATCCATCCTAATTTCTCACCTCTTTTCTATGCTCTGATCACAAAGAGAAGGATAAATTTATGACGTTTACAGTATTACCTTAAAATGTTTCAAAGATCAACATAAAGAATACCCCCTACATTCATTCCTAACTATTGACACCTTGCTTTAAGGCTGAGTTGTAGTACTATGTTTTCCATGAAATTTTCTCTTGACTCTTCCTTCCCTCTATATTGGGGAAAACAAACAAACTAACAAACAAAAGCACCTTTCTATTTACTGATTTCACAATGGAGTTTAATCCCCTTAGGCATGTTTTATAGTATAATTTATATTATTTTTATATATCTAAATATATCATTCCTACTAGATTATAAGTACCTCAGTGACATGATATTCACATATGGATGTCACCAAATCTTGGTTCAGTTTTAGCTTTTAAACATTTTAAACTGCCCTAAGGCTTTTGAGACTGATGTTTCCATTTTTTTCTCCATTGTCTGACCCAGGATTTACATACAGGGGGCATATATGTGTTTCATCAATAAATTATCTTCTCACACTCAGGTTATCACTTCATTTGCTGTGCTTTGGTTTTAAACACAGCAGATTGTAGAATTGATGACAAACAGGAAAGATCATAAAGAACAGGAAAATAATGGGAGGAAAGAAACACTGCTGTAGAGATCAACAATTCTTTATCTAAATAATAAAAATAAATGCTGTGAAGGGACAGAAAAGAGGCCACCAAAACTGGAGCTTAAAAAACTTCCATATTGTTCATGGTGTTTTTACAGGGCACATTAGAGGGCCAAAATTAGGAAGGAGGAGCAGAATTTTTATTGACTTCTTGTTCCTCTTTCAGAATGTTTTATACTCAGTGGAGTTGCTTCTGCATTTTCTTACTGCTGCTATTATTTTAATCAATAGAGCTTGAATGCATTTCTTCCTGTTTGAGGTTACAGTGGTGGGAGACATGTCAAAAAGCAATGGCAGTACTATCTTTAATAGCTCATGTCTCTGCTCCTTTAGGTCTACACAATTTATTTTCCATAATAATCCTATAAGGTGACCTCATATTTATATAGTATATTAAATTTGGTAAAGAAAAATAAGTAAAATTTAAAAAAACTTTTCCTTACAATAGTCCTATGAGGTAGATAGCCTTTCAGAATTGTAAGGAATCTACAATCATAGAAATATGTGTATTCCTATCCAGGAAGCCTGTTTATCTTCTTAGACCTTTGTCCATGTCATCTCGTAAATTCTTCATAGGCAGTCTACTCAATGTATTGGGGGACATCCTCTTAATTTCTTTGTATGGATACTCATAAAGCACATGTTGTTCTCTCATTATCCCTTATTTTTTCAGTGTTCTAACAGCTTCTTTTTCCCCACTAAACATTTTTCTGATGACATCCTTCTCACAGTTTTTCCTGTATATTTCCTTATTGAAAATGTGTTGTAGCCTGCTAATGACACCTATGTACATCTGTACTGCTAATGACACCTTTGTTAGAGGTTGATTTTTATATATCTCATTTGGAGTGGCCTCACTACTTACATAATCTCAAAAAAGTATTTTAAACAAAAAGCAAAAAGTATGTGTGTGTTTGTGTGTATGAGAGAGAGGGGGTGAGGGGAGAAAGACATACAAACCTAATTTTCCTAACTCTCAACGTGGTATCTTTCCTTTCTATAATGTTCCCACTGAGAGCTAGACAGGTACCAACTTATAGACAATTCAAAGAAACCTGGATTTGATATGTTAGCGAAAAGGAAACCTATGATATGGTTACTATATTTTCATACCTTCTCCTAATCCTTTGTTTTAGTAATTTAAAAAGACATGATTTTTCCCATTTTTCTTAAAAATTAAGATGCTTTATATTTTTTGCTAAACATTCATTTTGACCACATAGTAACTAACATATCAAAAGTAAGGGCTAAAATGACAGATTTGGGTTTCACTTGTCTTTAAAGCTATAAGAAACATTTTTTGGTAGAATTTTACACAGTAAGTCTCTTTCATAGCAATTGCATTGCTTATGCTTAGCAAATGGAATCTAGTAATGTTTCTGAATTATTAACCAACAAGTTTCATTTATAGCAGGAAGCAATTGAGGAAGATATTAACATGCAGGATGCTTGGAATACAAAGAGTACTGTTCTTTAATTCATGGATAAACGAAAGGGGAAATAACATGTTGAACATTGAATTCTACCTTATAAAATGATTACAGTAGCATATATTATTCAAGTAATACATAGCGGAAGTTCTTGTTCAATCTTCCATGCCCAGGCTTCCCTCAATGCCTCTTTGAGGTTTTATTTAGTCCATGAACAACTGGCAACTGTGGGGTCAGAGGAGAAGATGGTTCTCTGCATTGATTACTAGAGCATGATTTTTATTTGTTTAGTGGAGGAGATGCTTTCTGAATCTTTCTCAACAATATTAATACTAAGAATATTTGATAACTATTTGGACTTAATTTAATTCCATGATAATTTGGCACATAACCCTATGGTGACAGAAGACATTCAGTTTGATTTCCCCTTTTCCATCAAATCTAAAAAATACAATTAAATATTATATCATGTTTTGGATTCTTCAGATCACTTACATATGGGTTATGTCATTTCATTCTCACACCTAATGGTAGCAAGTAGAACAATCCATTTGGTTGGCTGAAAGAGAATTGATTCCAAACTGGGTTCAAATTCTTTTCATGTACTACTATATGACTTCAGGAAAGTCACTCTGGGATGAATTTTATTTCCTGAAAACTGAAAGGCTTTAAGGTCCGTAGCAGTTCTACATTCATGTTCCTATGATCAGAATGACAGATTTTTAAGGATATGTTGGTACAGAACTAGCGAGTGCAAATATCGCTATCCAGAGAGACACAGTATTACATAGGAAACAAGGAATTCTTGTCTGGAGACAGAATAGTTTCTCTCTCTCTCTCTCTCTCTCTCTCTCTCTCTCTCTCTCTCTCTCTCTCTCTCTCCCTCCCTCCCTCCCTCCCTCCCTCTCTCTCTTCCTCTCTGTCACACACACATACACACACACACACACACACACACACTCCGCTGTTTAAAATTCTCCCTTAACACACTAATGAAATGAAAAAAATGTATATACTTGAAAAGAAACTATTTAGGCATTTAATAATCACATAATGAAATGGTAAGATTTCACCTAGATGTTTAATTTAACAAACAATTCTGAAGCTATGATATATGTCCACAGATTAAGTTAGTAGTAAATAAATATAAAATTATTTTGAAAACATGAAAATCCTAAAAGAAAAAAATATACCTGAAAATCCTAAAACAAAATAAAACACATGCACTGCTTAGTCATCACATTTGTAGAAGTTTGACCTCTTCTTATATTGATGTTATATGTTTCCTATTCTGTGCTAAATTATAAAATTATTCTTATCCTTCCTCTGTAGGCAGAATTCACAGCTATGCGGGACCAGTACATGAGAGGTGGAGAGGGCTTCATTATATGCTACTCCGTCACTGACCGGCAGTCTTTCCAGGAAGCTGCTGGATTTAAAGAGCTCATTTATCAGGTCCGCCACACCTATGACATTCCTTTGGTGCTAGTGGGGAACAAAATTGATCTTGAGCAGGCCCGACAGGTAAGTGCCAACTGAATCTGCTAGTCTTCTTTTCTGTAGACTATTTCACAGCATGTCTGGCTACCATAACATGCAAGGTCAATTTCAAAGGACTGTGTGTATGTGTGAGTGTGCGTGTGTGTGTGTGTATGTAAAGGTAATGGGAATTTGAAGATCCTCCCTGCCCCTTAATAGGACGAATGTAATCACATGAAGCTTGTGTTGGGAGAATTTGTTGAACAGGTGGAGCAGAGCCCAGAGGAAGCTGTGAGTTGGAGCTGTTAGTACAGTGGGAGAGAAAGGATGCAGGAAAGGAGAAAGCTAGACTTGTTAATGTTTGTGGGAAGGCTTTGGATTGGTGTTACTCTCTGCAGTGTTATTGTGTATAGATTCCTTTGTTGCTATGATGAATTCTGTTTTCTGGTGCTGGGATTTGACTTTTTGGTGTTTGAACAAATGTTTTGCTTCTGTCATTTAAATAGAAAGTCTGCCATATTTTGTGATTCAGAATTATGTTGACAAATTCATAGTGCTATGAATATTGCATTGGCTCTACAGTGCGTAAAAGGTATAATTTATGCATAAAGTATCCTCTTAAACTGTTCTCTGCCCTGGAACTGTTTCCAGGGTTCCTGTTTCCCTGTGGCTGTTGTTCTAGTGTTCTTCCTTACACTGGAACTACAACCCAGGACTGGGAACTGGATCCCTCTATGTACAATGAAATAGAGTGCTGCTCTCAGTGTCAATAAAAGGAACCCTCTAATCTCTTTCTGACCAGTTGTCTGACCTTACTGTCTGTGATCTGAGAGCTCTGGAAGCTGCTGCTGTCACAAGTGATTCAATTACTCTAATACTTTGCTGTTGTAATGGTAATGGTAATTTGAGTATCTTCCCTGCCCCTTAAATAGACCAAATATAATCACATAGAGCCCACGGCGGGG
>JAQQSW010001043.1:0-23185 GCA_028646575.1 Pseudocheirus occidentalis
TACCAGAAAGTAAGAGAGCAGAGCAGGGGAGGGGCTTTACAGTGGGATTGCTGCTTTAGGGTTGGGGCAGGGGCAAGACGGGGAGAAAATTTGTAATTCAAAAATGTAATGAAAATGAATGACGTAAACAAGAAAACAAATAAAAAATAAATTAAAAAAACAAATGAGATACAGAGGATAAAAAAATAGAAGATGTGGGAAAACTGGAAAACTAGTACATTGTTGGTGGAGTTGTGAACTGATACAAGCATATTGGAGTGCAATTCGGAAATATGCCCAAAAGACGGTAAAAATGTGCATGCCCTTTGACCTAGCAATATTCTAGGTCTCTATCCCAAAGACATCACACAAATGGGAAAAAAGACACACAGGTACAAAAATATTTATTGCAACTCATTTTGAGGTAGTAAAGAACTGGAAATTGAAAGAATGCCCATCAACTGCGGAATGGCTGATTAAGTTGTGGTATATGAATGTAATGGAATATTATTGTGCTATAAGAAATGAGGAGCAGGTAGAGTTCAGAAAAACCTGGAAAGACTTATATAAACTGATTCTGAGTGAGGTGAACAGAACCAGGAGAACATTGTACATAGTTACAGCCACATTATGTAATGCTCTTCTCAGCAATGAAATGCTCTAAGACAATTCTAAAAGACAACGGAAAATGCTATTCACTTCCAGAGAAAGAGCTATGGATTCTGAATGCAGATAGAAGCATACTATTTTCTCTCACTTTTTTTGTTTTTTTTCTTACTTGGGGTTTTCCCCTTCAGTTCTAATTCTTCTTTACAAGAGGACTAAGGTAGAAATGTTTAATGTGAATATATGTATAGCCTATATCAGATTACATACCATTTTAGAAAGGGTAGAAGGGAAGGAGGAAAAAATTAAAAACTCAAAAGCTTGTGAAACTGAATGTTGAAAACTAAAAATAAATACTTTTTAAAAGAGTACTAAGTAGATACTTAAATATACAAGCAAATTCAACAATTCACAAATATTAAGTACCTATTATGTATGAGGTACATAAAGTACATAAAGATTAAAAATCACATAATCCCTATCTTTCTTGAATTAAAAACTTTAGAAGTTTTAGAGACTTGTGGTACATATAAAAATAAGTATAATATAAGGATATAAGAGCAACTAGGAAATCAATATAAAATGCTTTCAGAAAAGCTGAGGAAGGAGAAAATACATTCAGCTCAATGGAAGAGAGGAAATCAAATTAGACTTTAGGGAAGAGATGGCATCTCTACACTGAATTAAAGAACTCTTTAAAGTGAGAATGAGAAGTGAATTATAAACATGTGAAATGGTCAGTGTAAATGTAAGGACCCTCAGAGAACAAGTAAGAGTCTGGTTTATCCAGAATGCAGAGGCATGAAGGGGAACAATGTGAATTAAGATTGTACTCTAAATGTTTATAAATCAGTCACCTAAAAATCAGAAAAACGTTTGCCCATAGAAACAATCTTATAAATGATAATTAAGTCCATAGACTTGCCCACAAAATCAGTGACAAGTTAAAATATAGTCTAGATCTTCTGAACAGGTTGATTGTAATCTCCGTACAGCTGCTAGCAACTTTACCTTCAAAATGACCTTTACTTTATATTGAATATATCATGTATGTTTTTATATGTAAGTTATCTCCCCCTATAGAATGCAAGCTGCTTGAGGACAAGGCCTACTTCATTTTAATCTCTACCACCAATGCCTAGCATTGTGCATGAACTCTAGTAGGTAAAGAATAAATGCTTGTTGAATGAATAACTCATGATACAGTTACAACTTAGGCAAAATTTATCCTTCTTACTTCTCTTTCTACACTCTAGTTCTATTCTTACTTCCCCTTCTTCCTAAATGTTCATGTTCCCAATTCCCTCAAGCTACCGTAAGTGCTATAGCACTCTACTAATATTATATACTTCATACTACAAATCACTTACCTTTCCTCTGGCCATCAAAATTCTCATTTTCTCAGTCTAGCTCAAAGGTTTCCAAACTTATATGGCCTATTACCCACTTAAAAAAAAAAAATCATCCCCCTGGAAATCTACTTTCTTTAACCCTTTAACAGTTTTTTTCCCTTAAATTTGCATTATTTAAAAATCAATAAAATATTTTAAATGATATGTTAAATTTAATAATTTACTGTAAATTTCTGAGGTTGCATTGAAATTTTGATGATGCAATATTGTGTCACATATCATAGTGTAAACAAGTCATCACACCCATATATTCCTGCTGATACAAGCTTGTCTTCCCAACAACGTGTGACAGGCTTGCCTGCCAACACTTGCTTGTTAAGACCTGTCAATGAACTAGAGGAACTGATGGGTTATAACTTGTATTCTGTGTGTTTATTTGGAAAATAATGTAATCACTGTGACTTTAACTCTGTTACACAACCAACAGATGAACCATGTACAAATGGTTTTTCAAAATTTTCTTCTCTTCTTTCCTTATGCTTCCACTGCCCTCTTATTTTTGTTCAATGGGTACCAACACCCACTTTGATAACCTGTGGTCTAGATAGCCTTACCTAGATGTTTACTGAAAAACAATTTGATTTAACCACTTCATACCAAGGAACAAATAGTTGATAGCTAATTTAGCCTCTTCTATTCCTGGCATTTTTTTAAAAAATATTTTTTAGTCCAAATAAATCTCTCTATCTAATTAGCAGGATTTCAGGCAATATTAGAAATTAAATGAAAAAACAGCCAACACCAAGGCAGAGCAACTCTGCCTGGATTTTATTGCTGGGGTCACCAATATCCATTAAGCTGTTACTGCTTTGGACAACTTTTTCTAAGTCCAAAGGTTCTCTAAATGTTTCAAGTTATTTTGATACTGACTCACACAGGATTGGATAATCAGAGAAGGATGACTCTGATAGGTGAAGGGCATGGTTATCAACAGTGACTATATGTTTGGGCTACCTTTAAGTCACCTGTAGAGATGCCTACAACAAGCATATTTCAATAACTTATATTTCAATCTACTTAACAGGTTCAAATTCTATTTTTGGTATTTATAACTCTATGTGACTGAGAAAAACAGTCTCAGTTGCCTCATTTGTAAATTGGGGATCATAGTAACTATACTATATTCCCTACAGAATTATCTGAGAATCAAATAACATAATATGCATAATCTTGTTGTTGTTCAGTTGTTTCAGTTATATCTGACTCTTTGTGACCCCATTTTAGGGTTTTCTTAGCAAATATACTGTAATGGTTTGCCTTTTCCTTCTCCAGCTCATTTTACAGATGAGGAAACTAAGTCAAAGAGAGTTATGTGACTTGGCCAGAGTCACACAGCTATTACACATCTGAGACATAATTTGGACTCGTCTTCCTGACTCTAAATCTGGCACTCAATCCATTACACCACCTCGCTGCCTAACGTGCAAAAATGCTTTGAAAATTTTAACATGCTATATAAGTACTAGTTGTTAATCTTATTGCTTAATTAGCATCATTAGATCAATTTTACGGATATGTATAGTGAAGCACAAAGAAACTAATATAGCCTGAATTGTGTCACTAATTATTAGTGGAAAAGCTATGACTATTGACTCTACCCATTTAGAGAACCTACTTCATTTCTATTGGTATTCTTTCACTTGTAAGAAATCAAGTTTTTAATATTTTAAAATGGAAATAAGACTTCAGAAAGTTTTCTTTTGCCATCTAATTAAATTTTAATTTTAATCTGTATATAGATTATTTTACAATAGTATTTTAACTACCAGTTTTAAAAATATTTCCCAAATGGAGAGAAAAATGGGACAGTTGTTACATAGAGATTATTAGATGTCTTTGGTGATTACATGTGGAAATTTATTTTAAGACCCTCACTACCCTCTGGGATTATTTTCACAGAAACCATTCTATTTACATTTATTAAGAAAACTTTAAAAAGCAATGCTCTCAGTTTCTAACCACTCCTCTTTTTCCTTCCAGTTTACTAAAAGTTAAGATGTACAACTAACTGTCAAAATGGATTGTTTCCCAAGTTAAGCAGGAAGTATGGTTTTTACATAACAATTCAATCACTCAATGGAAATGCAAAATTTTAATCAGATGACTTACATAATAACATTGCGGAGATTAGAAAAAGCAACAAGCAGGCATTTATTACACACAGGTAACTTACACATAACAATTTGCAGTCTATCTTGATTATAATTAGTTCCAGGGACAAATTAATTATATTTTTTCCAAAACAAAAAAAGCAAAAGCTATGTCAATATTAAAATCAAACTATATACAACTGAATGATTTAATCTATAAATTTTATAAATCTTTGGCTCAAAGGAAAAATAGTATATATCCATGGTCTAATACACTTGAGATTTACAGAGGAAGAAGAGTAAGTAACCTAATTCTTAAATGCTTGCTTTTGGCTTCCCTTCCCTTTCTACAAAATCACAATGGATTGTGACCCCTTGATTCTTCTCAATGGAGAAAGAAAGCTAGTTTTTTAGTAATACACACACACACACACACACACACACACACACACACACAAGACTCTAAATTCCCCTATCATCTTTTCCCCAGTTTCCCAATTATTTTTTCCCCTCATCTTTCAAAAGAAATGACAGTTTTCATCCTACTACATCCCTTTCTTCTTACTAGATGACAGGCCAAAACATCAGCCAGGGACCATCTCTGTCAATCTCCAAGTATTTGAATGGCAGAAGATAATAGTGAGCCAATGATTATTTGACAGTGGCTGATATGACAAGAGCCATCAATGCAAATGGATAATAGACCAACATAGTCAGTTTTTGACATATGGGTAGAAGAGTGAATATACATGACATCTGTAGTTGAACTTCCTCCTTTCTATTATGCCACCCAATCAGTTCCTAAGTGTTCAGCTTCATGGGAAAGGGGAGGATTTTTCTACCTGTATTTTTCAAATACTCCTATTTTTGACTTAATGCTTGGCCCAAATCCTTGATCTATCTTCTACCTAATTTTGAAATGGAGACATAATTTCAATATGTTAATAGAATTATTTTCAATTTATTAACAAGCTATCTTGATTTAACTCATTTAACTCAATTCATTTCTACTGCTCCATCCTATGAAAAATTTCATGGTTTGACAGTTTGAGTGACAATACTGTGTAATTCTTTCTCCTCAGCACTTTTTCCCCTTGTTTTTGTTACCTCAACAGTTCCCAGGGAGGGACTGAGATTTATTTATTGTCAGTATCAAAGGAAAACAATTAACAGCTTCATGCTATAATTTCAAATAATCTACTATTTGTCTAATGGTTTATACCAAAGTTCTGCCCTGATTATATTCTCATTTGCATTTAATACATTTCACTTGTTGGCTGAATCTCATAATGAATTATATTTGACAAGCAAATAAACTTAACCAGACCTTCTAACAAAGGTAAAAGATGACTTACCATTCCAAAGCCTAAAGTCTAAAATATACTAATTGTTCTTATCTTTTGTGGACATTAACTGATAATTATGTGGCATACATCTGTATTGAAATATGTATAACCCATATTATTTCATAGTTCTGAAAAAATTTTAAATTAAAAAATAAATCTTGTATTACTTTTAAAGTATACCTTTGTAGACA
This sequence comes from Pseudocheirus occidentalis, assembly GCA_028646575.1. NCBI lineage: Eukaryota > Metazoa > Chordata > Mammalia > Diprotodontia > Pseudocheiridae > Pseudocheirus > Pseudocheirus occidentalis. The sequence continues at coordinate 5,625 of JAQQSW010001043.1, forward strand.
AAAACATTGTTTTATAAAAAAATAAGCTATTTCCATAAATAGGCATATTTTGTGCAGATAACTGAATTGAAAATTACTAAGGCATTAGAAAATGTTTTTAGTGTTTTACAGTTAGAGATCATGTTTTATATTTGTTGCACCTCTAAGAGTTTTGCACTGTGCTATATACACAGCAGACATTCAATAAATACTTTCTGATTAATTCACTAATGGGAACAAAATTATAGCTATATACTCTGAAGTAGATGGTAAAAACATATTCCTTATTTAACCTTCTCATCTGTCTGACTCCAGGCCTTTACACTCCACCATTTTTAACATTTAACATTTTCAGACATAACTTGCATCAAAATCCACATTTGCCACATTCTATACATAGCTCTGGAATAACACAATGAAACTAAAACAATATGGAGGATAATATCACTGAGAAGTTAATTTTATAAAGTCAAGTATTCTTTTATAGCTTTTAAAATTTCTAAGCAATATCCTTTAACATTCAGGGCGTGCGTGGCACAGAAAGCTATTAATTCTTTACTAATTAATCAATTAATTCTTTACTATTAATTTACAAGAAATAGAATCAAGTCATTTGATTGCTTCCCATTCTGTGAAATTATGCTATGTATCTGACAGCACATAAAAACATTTGTCTTACTAATGTACGTTTTTAATGTGAATGTTAATATCCATTAAAGCTTTCCTCTAATACCTTATTGTGATGCAGTGACCTTGGGTACTCAAAAGTTTATGTCAACAGAAGACAGGTTCTGACACATCCTACAAAACTATAAAGACTTTGAAAGTGAACTTCTCAATGGTCTGTATAGCTAGAGTGGTCCTTCAAGAATAAACATGTTTGGAAGAGCTCATGACCACACAATTGTCCGGTGGGAGATTTTTTTTTTAAACTACAGCAACTCATTGTGGGTTGCAGGTCAGAAAGTGGTTCAAGGCTCACAAAACACCCAAGTGTAGTCCAAACCTGATGAAACTGTAACAAAATAAAGTGAAAATACAATACAATATAATGTTAACATACAATTTTCTAAGTCAATCTCTGGCCCACAGATTAAGTGGCTCATTTCTACTTGAGTTTGAAACCACTGTTATAGATCACCTACACACAAAATTACAGATTCAGTGCTTCGGTACTGAAGTATGAACACTGCAGACTGCCTAAAAGACATGAAATAACTGGTTAACAAGTTAGCAGCCTGACTTCTTCCACTACTTTTTCTTTTCTAAATCCCAATTGACTTCAGCCTACTACTGATTTTCATGCATTTAAATTATCACCATAAACAAAAAAATTCACTAGGACACAACTGAAAACTATTAAGTAAAACGGCTTACAAGTAGCCAAAATAGATTATCACCAAGTCCGTACTAGTAGCTTATGACTGCCAATGAAAGGAAGTTCCTCAGACCTTCATTCAAAATTTTAATCACTTACTTTGGACAATTCTTTTTTTAAGCAAACTTGTTTCTATTTTCTCAGACTATAGAGGACTTTAAGAAGTTAAGGGCCACAAGAAGCAAACACACTGGCAACACCATTCAGTGATAACCAATATGGAAGAGACTAATATAATAAAACCACAATAAAGAAGCATACACTAAGAATTCAAAACATCACCAGTCTGGGGTCACTTAGCATAAGGGCAAGCATTAAATATCTCAATGCCTCACTGAGGTCATGGATGTTTTACAGTTGAACACAAAAATTGGTATGAATAATGATAACTAGGAATCAATAAATTATTAACTTATAATCAGTATATGCTAAGAAAGCAGGAAAACTAATATAGAATCCATAATCAACTTAATCCAAAATTGTACTTAATTAGATAAGATCCAATTAGCTGGAAAACTCACTAATGGAAGACAAATAATTCTTCAATTTTGATGCTGCTGGATAAAAGAAGCATTACTTTAATCTACTAACATGTTTAAATATTCCCTATAGGTGCTTTAGCATCATGAAATAGAATAAAAATATAATATATATACCATTTCACGTTTCTTCACTGTAAATTCTAAAGCTAAATGCCAAGAAGGAAGATTTAATCATCACAGTGCCTAAAGGACTGTGATAAATACATCAATGTTCCCAAGGAAATAATATTAGTAAGTAATCTTAAACTGAAAATATTTCTCTTTGATACCAGCTTTTACTAAAATAGAGACTATAGTCAACACTTCAAATTACTACATATCACCTTCAAGTAAGTTTTAACAAGTGGCCCATAGGTGGCACAGTGAATAGAGTACTGCCCTAGAGTCAGGAGGACCCCAGTTCAAATCTAACCTCAAACACTTAACACTTACTAGCCCTGTGACCTTGGGCTAGTCACTTAACCCCAATTGTCCTGACTACCCCCTCCAAAAACCAAAAAAATAAAAAGTTTTAACAGAAAAAGCTAACACTGATTTTATTTTCTTATTTATTCTAAGATGTAAGTACTGACCTTGGTGACATTGTTCCAAAATCTAATATAATCTAACATGTAAACTTGGTGTTCTGCAAGGAAGCTGCTAAGCAGAAATAAACTACTTCTAAGATTTCACATACAAGCAAAGCTCTTGCCTATATTCAAATATTTCCAAACATAAAATAGTTTCAGCAACCTTATTAACTATAACTTTTACTATATGTTACATATTTTGGAATAAACCAAATGATAGTGTACTTGAATAATCTAATTTCTGGCTGGAAGATTCACATTAAAAAAGGGAAAATATTATAAGGGGGAAAATCCACTTCTTAAATCAATAACATGATAATTTAGCATACTTAAAAAGTCAGTATAATCTAAAAATTTAGGAACAAGAACAACCAAGCTTCAATATAATCACAAATTTACAGGTAACTAAATGACTTTTTTTGAAAAATAAAAAAATCAATTTAAAAGCCAATTCACTTCCAATATAAATGCTTATATTTTAGAATATGCCTAACTTCTATAAAAAGTGGTCTTAACCTCAAAAGTTAAACAAGGGTTTCTAATCCTAAATCCTCGGAAATGCACATTATTGTCATAATTCCTAAAAATACAGATTTATAAAGGAAGTCATAAATTTAACTCTAGGGGCGCCAGCGGAGCTACATATATCAAAGTTATAAGGAAACAATGCCATACTTTATGTTCAACTTCACAAAGCTTGTATAATGATCAAAGTATAAATTAAAAGAATGATGCAATAATGCTATCATCTGGAAGATTCTGTTTGATCAAATTTAACACTATCATGCAATATCTTCAAAATTATAGGTGGATTTATATTTGCTTAAAACAGTTTAACAGAATTCCATAGCTTTTAAGAAATGAAAATGATTCCAAGTTGTAGTGAAATCACCTTTAAGACCATTCTATCCTGACTGGCACGTTTTATGTTATGCTGCTGCAGCACTCTTAAATCCTGAATTTTTCAATACTAGCCTCATAAGTGTTTCTATAGATGTTCTTTGAGATTGTAACTGCCCTCCCTAAAAGCTTCTATGTATGTGCCTTTCGAGTTCTCAGCTGTAACAGAAACAGTAATCACACTTTAATACAAGAATAAAGATCCTTCCACGGAATCAGGTTAACATTTCTAAAATTAGGAACAAAAAAAAAAAAGCCCTTCTTAAATAAATCATTTACCTCGGTCTGGCTTCATTTTCGAGTTCAATTCCCAGCCAGGATAGGATTCTCGCTAAAATACTCTTGTGGGTCCCTTCTTCTTCAACAACAGGATTGCTACTGCAGCGCCTAATTGGATTTTAAAACTGAGGGGGGAAAAAAGAGGGAGAAAGATAAAATGAAATTAATCTGGTACTGTAAAAGACGGACCTTGTAAGAAAACTACTGTTAGCAGTTAGGCCTCTTCCTGGCACTCATTGTGGTGACAGCAGCAGCAGCCGTAGGTCTGAAAAAAGCAAAACTCTCTGCACCGCCTCCCCATCCCTTCCCCCTCCCCCAATGAGTGCCCCTCTACCCTTCCCTCTCCCTCCCCCCACTCCCCCGACCCCTAGGCTTCCCGGGCCAACGTGTCCTTCTTTGACACAGCCTCTCTGTACTGAGAGGAGTATCTATTTATAACCTGGAGGTAGAGTGGAGGAAAAAAAAAAAGCCCAACAACAAAAAACCCAAACAAGCTAACTAACCCCTTAAAATAAAGACGCTGGCCGGAGCTGAAACCTCTGAGAACGGCTGGAATCAATTCTTCTACCTGCTGCCCAGGAGAAGGGAAACCCCCTTCAAGCCCTCCGGCTCCTGACTACAGACAGCCCCCAACGTATACATACACACACACACACTCTCTCTCTACCTCACTTGTGTAACCCCAGTCTACTCTGTCTAGCACAACCTTCCCTTCCCCAGCCCCCACTACCCCAGCCAACCACTGCCTATTTCACACAATAAGGTCTGAAAGAGGCATCCTCGCCTTCCCCCTAAGCCCGCCCCCACCCCCACAGCTCACTAAACAAACTCCCCCCGGCCTGAAAGGACCTCCAGCCAACCCTCCCTGCCCCCCAGTCCAGTCGGTCCCCCTCCAGTCCCTGGGTCGGAAATCAGATTTCAGGGGCTCATTTCGGTCCCGATGCTTACAACTGGGCGCTCGCCCCACTCCCTGTCTCTCGGGGAAGAGGGGATGGCTTCTGCCTGACCCCAGTCCCCCGACCTCGGGCCTCACTCCCCGGCTTCCCTTCAACCCCCGGTCACCGAGCGCAGCGCCGGCCCCCGCTGCCGCTCCAGGAGCGCGGTACTCATGGCGCTCGGCTCCGGCTGCCCGCTGCCTCTCCTTCCCTCCCTACCCCCTCTCTGACCTCCGCCGATGAACTGGCTGACGGACGGACAGACGGACTCTCCGCCTCTGCCTCGGCTCTGCTCTGCGCCTGGAGCCAAGCGGGTCACATCCCACCTCCCCTTCGTTCCCCCTCTTCTCCGCCTCGCTCACGCTCACTCGCTTTAAACCGAAGACAGACTCCGAGTGGAGCGGGGCCCACTGCAAAGTCAGGCGGCGGCCCCCGCGGCTGCCTCAGGGGACCGTGGGGGCCTGAGACTGCCGAACCCGCGGCTCCTCTGTTTCCCTTAATCTCACCCGCCCCCTGTGCCTCCTCTTCTTCTCTCCTCCCCTCCCTTCACTCCTCCTTCCTGCCCGTTTCCTCTTCCCTCATCCCCGGCACCTCGCCTGCGGCTCCCGGACTCCCCTCCCCTGCCCTGGCCCTCCGGTCCAGTCGGTCAGCCTGGGCCACTCTCAGGACTCTGCCGGGGTCCGCCTGCCTCGCTTTTCCTGCCTGACTTCCCCCCAACCCTTGGGGGCTCTCGCTCGCTCTGCTCTCGCTCGCTCTTCCCAAGTCTCCCCTCACACTCAGGCTCTCTCTTTGCTGTTTGCCCTGTCAAAACACAACCCAGGTCACGTGTCCCAACAACAGCCAACCCATCGTCTCGTCACTTCCTCCCCGGCGACTACTGCCGAGCCCCCGGGACGGCGCCGGGTTGTTATAGCAACGGAGCAACAGGGCAACAGACTACCCGAAGTGGAGGGAGGGGAGGGAATGGGGGAAAGGAGAAGAGGGGTGGTCTGAGTTAGAGGGAAACGTTTCGACCTGGGTTCCCCTCCTCCTCCACTTTGCGTAGAAAAGGGGCGGGGGACGGATGCCGCGGCAAAGGGACACAGAAACTGCAACGCGAAGCACACGTAGTCCGCGGCTCGCGCAGCAGCACCGGCCCCGAGTCCCCGCTGGGATGCCCCTGCTCTTCCCTCTGCTCCCTCAGCAGGACGACGCGGAGAGCGTGAGGGCCGCGGGACTCCAAAATTTAGCTGATTAGACGTAGGCATAAATAAATACGAAGAGGTCCCGGAGGGAGACAGCTCCAGGACCCAACGGATAATTATAGTCTCCACCTCCTCCACCCAAGATCCCAGCAGAGCCCATGTCAAGCGCCCGGGCGGATTGCCGAGTCCTCGGAGAAGTTAATTTAATGTACTCTGAGCCCACGTGTTGGCACTTTTCTAACCAAGCGGAGAATCTATCCCACCACCCCATCCCACCCCGAAGCCTGCCAGCCAGTTTCCACCTAAATCACTGATGATTTTTAGTAGGGCAAACTCTGGCTCTCGGGACACTCGCGGTTCCAAAAATAAATTTTTACAGCTCCCAAAACACTGAGTCATGGCAGAGTGACACTTAACACAATGTTATTACATTGCTTGGCGAGATGTAATTGTGTTGTGGTGCTATAACAATGTGACGTGATGACATTTCAGGTGGTGATGTCTGTGTCATTTTGAAAGCAAGAGAATAAACAAGATAAGCATTCCAGTCGTTTAAAAAGAAAAATAAGTCAACCCAAGTGCTGATGATACCACTATCAATTCAAATTGTGTAAGACCCGGCAAGAGATCTTTTGAGCGTGTTTTTATGTGAACCCATAAAGTGACATAAGAGGAAATCAGATTTGCAATGCTTTATGGTCTCACAAGTAATAAGTCTTAAAAAGACTCATGTCCTGTAATGGAATCCTATTATTGTGCAGTAATAAGACATCAGTTGAGATTGTATTTTTGTTTTGTTTGGGGGGGAGTGTTTCTGTGTGGTTATTTTGTTTTTTTGGGTTTTTTTGCCTCAAGAAATATAAATCAAAGATCTGTTACAAAATACAAGAAAAACATGACTAAGCAAATTCTAGATGCATGCATTTTAAAAGTGTTTCCTATTTTGTGTCAAGCACTGTACTCTGATATCTGGAAGGGTAGAATGAAATAAAAGGTATAATTTCAATCCTTAGCAGTACTTTCAGACTGTGTCTGGACTGATACAGAATAATCCGAAGATTGATTTTTTTCTTTTTTCTTTTTTTTCTTTTTTTTGCTTTTTGGAGGGGGAAGGCAGGGCAATTGGGGTTAAGTGACTTGCCCAAGGTCATACAGCTAGTAAGAGTTAAATGTTTGAGGCCTGATTTGAACTTAGGTCTTTCAGATTCTAGGGCCAGTGCACTGCACAGCCTAGCTGCCCCAAAATTTTCACTTTTCAACACAATATTTTTGTCATATTATGTAGTTTGAAATTCCTCCCCTTTAGAATGGCTATGATTATCAATATTCAATTGCTGCAAAATTTTAAATTCCAATGTATTTGACTTAAGGAACACTTATATAGTGGAGTGTACATTTAAAACTTAAGTTTTTTGTTGTTGCTGGGTTGTTTTTTTTTTAACAATAACTTGGTTCCTCTTAAGGCTCGTTCCTTTGCTCTGTCACTGTCACCAATTTATCCTTTTAGCTTTAAAAGCTTAAAACTGCACTAAGACTTTTGGAATACTTTGCATATCTAATTTGTACATAACTATTAGCATGTTTTCTCTCCCATTAGGCAGTGAGCTCTTTGAGTGTAGTAAATGTTTACCTTTTTTTGTATTCCCAGAATTCAGCACAGTGCATAGCAGGAGCTTAATAAATGTTTTTTGACTTGACCTCTCATTTATCTTTGGCAATGGAAGACAGAAAGACTGTGGTTAAAAATAATCCAGAAACCTAATTTTAGCTTCAACCTAATTTCCCTTTTAGAATAGTTGTTAACAAGAGGCAAAAATCTCAGCTCCTTTTCTTTCTCCTGTCCACTCAGGAAGGGGTATCCTAACAGTAAAATAGCTAAAAGGAAAAGGGCATAGATTCTCCACAAATTGACTAATTATTGCTGCCTCAGTTATACATTTAACTATATGGGGACATAAGTGGTTTCATTTGTCTTAGACCTAATATATGGACCTAACTAAAAATTTTCATCCAGTGAAAGTCCTGAATAAACATTTTAAAAGCATGCTAAAATTTAAGGTACTTAAGCATGAGGAAATGTAGGTAGTGTATGTGGACTGGAAGGTGGAAGACATATAATTATAGAATCATAGAATTTTTGACTTTGGAAGGATGCTTACATATTATCTGCTTCCACCCTCCCCCCCCCCCACTTCTCAGAAACTGAGGCCAAGAGAGGTTAAGTGACTTCTCAAGGTCACCAAGTCATAAATGGTAGAGCCAAAATTTGAACCCAGGTCTTTCTATCTCCAAATCCTGGGTTCTTTATGTTACATCATGCTGCCTCTCTTTAATTAGAGTTTTTGAAGAGTTAGAAGGAAACTTGAAAGGGAGTAGTATTTAGGATCACAGACTTAGATGTTAGAAAGGATTTTACAAGACAATCCAACCTCCCCTCATTTTACAGAAAACAAAGATGAGGACTAGAGAGGGTAGGTGACGGATGGGTAGTAATAAGTGGAAGAGCCAGAATTTAAATCCAGGTCCTCTTGAGTATGAATTCGCACTCTGGTTCAACCATGTGATTTTAGATAGGGGAACCTGATGCCTAGACACACTGAATGACTTGGCCAAGGTCACAGAACTAGTTGGTGGTAGAGCCAGACCTAAAATCCAGATCTGACTTTAATTCCAATGCTCTTTCCAACACATCACCACTACTCAGAGAACATGATGAGAATGATGTCAGAGGTTCCCCTGAAGGAGTCTTTCTTTTAAAGCAACACTGACATGGACTGTTGTATACCCTCTATTATAAAGACATATTAGAATCAGGCATGATCCAGATATGTGAAAACCTGAGATTTCTGAAATAAATGTGGTGTGTCACACCTCAAAAGTCCTATTAGGATGCCTCATTGTGGCAGAGGAGCTGCCTGCCTTTTGTAAAGAGATGCCAGTAGAATAAAAGCTCTGGCACGGCCTATTTAAACTGGAAAGACTTTGAGTTACAGTCCCAGCAACTGTGACTGCTGTTTGAGGACAAGTTTAAGGAGGGTATCCAAGTCAGCTATATCTTCATTTCCCACCCAGCTGAATTTCTTTGGACTTTCCTTCAGTTCATGCTCTGAGTTACATACATGGTCACCAGGAACCTCTTCATCTTAAAAAATTTTATCAGACTTAATACTCACACCTCATTGGTCTGTCAGTACCTTCTGCTTGGAAGGTGGAGGTAAGAGCTTCTCCCTTTCCTCCTCTCCTCTTTCTCTCCCCTCTTCTCTCTTCCTCACCCTTTTCCAAACCTCTTTCAGCTTTCTTGTGTCCTTCGTAGACTGTAAGTTCCTCAAGGGCAGGGGCTGTCTTTTTAATATTTTCCCCAGTATATGATGTCTGGCACAGAGCAGGCACTTAATAAATGTTTATTGATTGACTGATGGTAGGACTAAGTGGAGAGAGAGGTTCATCAGAAGACTGGCTGCTAAATGACTTTTTCTTTTGGTCCATGGCAGTTCAAGAGAGAAATAAAAATACAAAATAATACTCAGTCTTTTCTGACCCTCTTCTGCTTCCACAGTGGTGGAGTGAAGGAAAAGATGACAAAAGGCCTAAGAATCACATTTTTAGACCATTTGAAAATATTATCTCTTGGTATCATGGAAGTACCAACACTTAACCAATAGACATACAACTAGAAGAGCAACCTACATCTGTAGTGACATTATCACGCACAGAAAGGGGCAAAAAGGTTTTCCTCCAAGAAGCCTATAAAAGCATTGGTTTTGTCATGTGCCCAAAGGCAACAAGTACCATAATTTCCTGGGATACCTTGTCATCTCATTTTGAAATGCTTAGAGCGAACAAGAAGCAAAGAGAAACCTACAAAGATGGCTAAAATATAGCTGTGAGATATGCTGGAAAAGATAAAAAAGAGAGGAAGCCTGGTACTAGGAAAATAACAGTGAATTTGGAGTCAGAAGTCCTAAGCTTGAGTCTGGGCTCAATAAACATGTTTACCTTTACATGTCAAACCACGTCTTGGGCTTCAATTCCTCATCTGTAAATGGAGAAGTTGGGTCTAGTTCTTAACCTTATTTCTGTCCTTATTTCCGTCATGGACTCTATTGGCAGGCTAGTAAAGCCTATGGATCCCTTCTCAGAATGTTTTTAAGTGCATAAAATAAAGTACATAAGAATACAAAGGACATCAATTGTATTGAAATACCCTTAATCAAAATATATCAAAAAGGGGCGGCTATGTGGCATGCGGTGAATAGAGCACCAGCCCTGGAGTCAGGAGGACCTGAATTCAAATCTGACCTGACACTTGACATATTTACTAGCCATGTGACTTTGGGCAAGTCACTTAACCCCAACTGCCCTCCAAAAAGCAAAAAAAAAAAAAAAAATAGAAATAGAAATTAAAAAAAAGAAAATTCTAAATTAAATTTAAAAAAATAAATATATATACATCAAAAAGAGATCACAGATTCAGGTTAAGAATCCTTCATCTGCATAACCTCTAGGGGTTTTGACAACTCTAAAATATTTTTCTTGGCAAAGATATTCCAATTCATTTTACAGATGAGGAAACTGAGGCAAATAAGGTTAAGTGACTTGCTTAGGATCACAAAGCTAATAAGTGTCTGGGGTTAAACTCAGATTTTTCTTACTCCAGGTGCAACATCACTGCGATTATAGTAACACGGAAGGCTGTAGCCCCTGCCAAACAAAGACAGTGCAAAATCAGAGGGGCTAAATTTGAAAACTATTAAAAGTCTACAGCCTAACATATATGATGATGGGGTCCTAATAATGCTGCCCCCAGTCCCACCATTCTAACTTCCTTATGGGCTTCACTGAATAGCAGGCCCGTCCTGATTTCACCATACACTCTGGTTTTAACCACACCTCAGGCCCGCAGACTCAATAGAGCCACTGCCCCCAGATCCAATTCACATATTTGAACAGGTGTGTTCTTGTACTCAACCGCAATCACACCATTTAGCCCATTTTGCTTGAGTAAAGTGAGACAAAGCCTTTTCTAATTGTATACAACAAGCACACTCACTGTGATTTGAAGAGGACAGAAAAGTATGAGGAGGGAGGTTAAAAGCTCAGCTCTTTTTCACAAAGATAAAGCCCTCTGTCTTGGTCAGGGGAGTACTGATTATAAGTCAGAGGAGGGTCTTCCCCACCCAAATCCCCACCTCCATATTCAAGTAATTATCAGATCCTGATGATTACACTTTTTTTTTTGGAGGGAAGGCAAAGCAATTGGGATAAAGTGACTTTCCCAAGGTCACACAGCTAGTAAGTGTGTCAATTTGAACTCAGGTGCTCCTGACTCTAGGCTGGTGCTCTATTCACTGCACTACCTAGCCACCCCCGATGATTACACTTTCACAATATTTCTTATATCCATACCCTTCTTTCCACTAACCTTATTTTTGGCCCTTCTCATCTCTTACATCTGGACTACCACAATAGCCTCTTAATTGGTTTTTATGCCATCTCTCTTTTCTCCAGTTCATTCTCCACATAAAAGCTAAAATAATATTACTAAAATACAGACAGAAAGAACTATGCCATTCTACTACTCAAACTCCCGTGATTCTCTCTTAAATAGAATAGTGGGAAAGAGTACTGGCTCTGAATTCCAAAGATCTGGGTTCAAATTCTGCATCTGATTTATACTGCCTATGTGGCCTTAATTTCTCTGGGTGTTAAAATTCCTGGACTATAAAATGAGAAGCAGCTTGAGGAAGACAACACCAGGACTGCAGAGTCAGGAAGACCTGAATTCAAATCTGGCTTCACACATTAACTATATGTGTGACCCTGGGCAAGTCACTTAACCCTGTTTACCTCAGCTTTCTCAGCTGGAGAAGGAAATGGCAAACCACTCCAACATCTCTGCCCAGAAGATCCCAAATAGGGTCACACAGTTCATGACTGAAATGATTCAAGAAGAGAATTAGATCAGATGGCCTCTGAAATCCATTCCAGAGATCTAGAACTTACCTGTCAGATCAAACATAAATCATTGTGCTGGGCATTCAAAGTCCTTCACAAACCGGCTCCAAACTACTGTAGTCCCCCTTTTTACCAAAGGAGTGAGGAATACAACTGGGACAGAAGCTTGCAGGGGGGGAATTATTAGTATAGTCTGATCCAAGGACACTTGGAGGTTCTGACTGCCCCTAGAAGAGACAGCTAGCTCCCCTGCCTCATCCTCCTTGAGATGGGAGATAGATTATCTCAGGAAAGGGAAGTGGGCAATAAGCTATGGGGACGGTGCTACTTCCTCATCGGCTGCATAAGAGAGAAGTGCACAAGGAGAGCAGTGGCCGCCCAGGGCCACTGATGCAACAACCACGGTTGTAGCAGCTGAGCTCAGACTTTTCCAAGAGAGAACCCTAGATGAAAAAGAGAATAGACTTTTTGCAAAGGCCAACAACGGCAAACTCCCACCTCCCCACAGCCTACTTAGCACTTAGCTTTCTCAGCGAGCCTACTTCCTATCTCTTTTTTTTTTTTTTAAGTGTTTTTGCTTTCTGTGTCGGGCCACATGTTCTCAAAAAGAAGCTTCTTTGTCCAAAATATATTTTGCTGTGTGGGTGGGTTCTTGAGAGGATTAAAAGAGGACAGGGAGAAGGAGGTTATGATCAGCTATGAACAAAGAGAGAAGGAAACTCTTTTAAATGGCTGGGATACCAGCTGGGGGCTCAAAACAGACCAAGAAGACTTTTATTGAAAGCATGTTATTAACTCCCCCAAAACTGAGATCAAAATAAATCCAGACTGTCCTGGATTTCCTTGGGCAAATGACAAAGAGTCAACAGTAAGTATGGTGGGGGGAGAAGGCTTGGAAAGAAAGGAGTTGCTTCTTATCACAACATCTGTTGGAAGCTCCTCGAAAGTCCCTTTGTTCTTCACCTGAAAGTTCAAGGAAAGATCCCTCCCCTAAAAAGAGAAGTCAGTAGTAGTGACTTGAAAGAAAATCAGCCTTGGAGGAAGAACTAGAAACATAAGAGTTCGACTTATTAGAGAATGGGAGTGAGAAAGAGGTAGCAGACAGTGTTTTTCTTTGGCCATATAATTCCACTACCACCACCACCATGGTCAGACTACTTTTTTTTTTTTTTTTTTTGGAGGGAGAGGGCAGGGCAATTGGGGCTAAATTATTTACCCAAGATCACATGGCTAGTGTTAAATGTCTGAGGGCGGATTTGAACTCAGGTGCTCCTGAGTCGAGGGTGGGTGCTCTCTTCACTGCACCATCTAGCCACCTCCAGACTACTTTTCCAGCTTGATGACACATTACTCTCCTTTACAAACTCTACAATTCAGTAAAACTGGCCATTCTGTCATTCCTAACACATGTTTCCACTTCTGTCTCTCTGCTTCTGCTTACAGTCTCCACCATTCCCAAAATGTTTTCCCAAGTATCCTTCCTTTCTTATAAAGTTCAGTTCAAGCTCTGCCTCCTACATGAGGCCTTCCTTGATATACAGCCCCCTTCCTTCTGCTGATAGTGCCATGGTACCAAATTACCTTATATGTCGTTGGTATTTACTTATATGTAAAGAGATACAGTCTCCCTTATAGAATGTAAGCTCCTCAAAGGCAGAGGTTGTCACCCTTCTGTCTTTGCTACCTATCACAAGGCCTGGCACATTGTGGGCATTTAAGAAATGCATGCCAATTGACTGATACAGATGAAAACACAACACTGGATGGATGTCAGTCCAACTATTACAACTTAATATCTTTTAAAAAGCTGTTGATTGAAAAAAATGGGCAATGAACTATCTGAACTAGCTGATAGTAAGGTACTATCACTATTATTTCTGAGAAGTTTAACCAGTGAAAAGTTGCTGTAAGAGTCTCAAAACTGCCTCATCCATTATCAAATGGAGATACATAGTAGCCACGTACAACATCAATTTAGGGCATAAGCTTATTTGCAGAATTTTAAAGAGGGGTGATAGGAGATTTTGAGATGCGTTGTTTCACAAAATGGCATAAAGAAGAAAAGGGGGATATAAATTTGCAGGGAGCTTCAGCACAAACTCTAGCTAAACCAGATCCCATTGGGAGCATTTGCAAATGACACTGTAAAGAAGGACAACAAACTGACATTAATTAGAACAGATCTGCCAATATTTCTGCTATTTTTTCTCATCACTGATAACAGTGGAACCCCCGCAACTGAATTCCATACAGCTTGAAAGGGGCCTCAAGGTGTGGGTGAAAGGGCATTGGCCTTGGAGCCAAAAATTGAGGGCTCAAGTCCTGCTTCTAATTTGTGAGAATTTAATAATATTAGCTACGTGAATTAATTTCTTGGAGCTTGTGTTTCCTTATCAAGTAAATGGGGATGATGTTTGTAAAACCTAACTCACAGAGTTGTTTTAAGGAATAAGCCCTGAAAACCGGAAAGCAAGAGATTAATGTACTAGTTACTGCTATTACTACTATACTGGGCAGCTAAGTGGTGCAATGGATAGAATGCCGGAGCCTGAAGTAAGGAAGATCTGAGTTCAAAGCCAATCTCAGACACTTCTTAACTGTGTGACCTTGGGCAAGTCACTTAACCCTGTCTGCCTCAGTTTCCTTATTTGTAAAATGAGCTGGAAAAGGAAATGAGCAAGCCGCTCCAGCATCTTTGCCAAGAAAACCCCAAAATGGGGTCACAAAGAGTAAGACATAACTGAAATGACAATCACTGCTACGGAGAAAAGTGGTACTTGTTGATGATAGGAATGATAACTAATGTTAGAAATCTATATTGGGTATATGTATATGCATATGAATACGTATCTGAGTGTGTGTACATATGTGTACATAGAGGGCACAGGATCAATTGAATAAGAAGAGATATTTTAAAAAGTTGAGAGGTAGGAGAGAAATAATGAGGAGACCAGGAGAGACAGAATGGGGTTAATCATCTCATATAGAAGAGACAAGGGATAACTGTTACAATGGAAGGGAAGAACAGGAAAGCAAAAGAGAATGGGTCAACCTCACTCTCATTGAATTTGGCTTAGGGAAGGAACGACATACACTCTAAACTGGGTATCTTGCCCTTCAGGAGAGAGGAGGGGAAGGGCATGAGAGGAAGGGATGATGGAGGGAAGGGCAGGTTGGGCGGGGAGGGTTGTTAGAAGCACACACTTCTGTAAATGGACAGGGACAAAGCAGAGAATAGAACGGGGGACAGGAGGGAAGACGGGGTATAGGAAGGAAGGAAATATAGTCAGTCTCTCACAAATATGTCCATTGTGGAGATGTTCTGTGTAATTAAACATGTATGGCCTGTATGTAATGAATTTTGTCTTTCCGGTAGGGGTGGGTGATGAGGGAGGAAGGGAAAGAATCCAGAATTTAAAGTTCTTTAATCAAATGTTTTAAAATATATATATGTATATATTATTAATAATAATAATATTATTATTATTGCTAATTACATGCAATTGGGAATTAAAATATACAGGCACTGGGGCACAGAGATCCATCTTGCCATATCGGAAAGCCAAAAGGGTGATGGGGGAGGACATAGAACAGAGTGGGGGAAGGGGTATACAGTGGGATCGCTGTTTTGGGGTGGTGGGTAGGGGAAAGATGGGGAGAAAATTTGTAACTCAAAATCTCATGGAAATGAATGATGTAAATTAAACATAAATTTTTAAAAACTCTATATTGAAGGGAACATGATTTTAAAGGGCCCATATGGTGCCGGGTTTAACACGAACACTTCAATCAGTGTCACTATGGCATCTTGTAATTCCAGAGCTCAAGGCATCCACCAACCAAAACGCTCAGCACAGTGCCTAGTATAGTGGGCACTATATAAAGGTTAGCTATTATAATTATTTTCAATACAGGTCTAAGCCATAGTCATTGACCTACAAACCATTCTCTACAGCAGACCACCTCTTCACAGTTACACAATTGCCAAAAGAAGATGTAAAATATCCACTGTGCCTACTGTCTGTTGCTAAAAAAACACCAAAACAAAACAAAAAAACCAAAACTGAGCAAGTTAGGCCTTTAAAGGTCTTTCTGCAAACAATATGTCTTCCACAAGCGATAAATTGATATATGATTGCATGACCAATGTGACCACAGAAGTCATTATGTTCTGTGATCTTCAAAGTATTGATATCAAGCAAGTCATAAAATAAGCAATTGTATGCTCTTACAAAAAGTTCTCAACAGTGTCATGGAAGATGTCCTGTGTGATTTTTTTTTTTTAGAGGAATTACGGAGAAATTCTTCATATGCTCCTGATTATGAATGACACTAAGTTAATTACATGGAGCTGTGAAGTACTTAAGGCCCTCCCTCTTTAGGGAGATCTGGGATACCTCAAAAGAGATGAACCTTGTCATCTGTAGAGAAAGAATATATATTACCCAGATTTTGACACATACGACTATCTCACTAAGTCTATCAGTACACATATCTTGGATAAGCACTACAAAGGGGTAATAAATTGGGGCCAGAATTGAATACATCGAAGGAATTTCCCTGGATTATACCTCAAAAAACTGCAGTGCTTTTAATAATCCCAAGCAGTAGCCTGTAAGAAATGTCCGTTGTTTTCAAAAACATCGATATTTTTCTAGTGATGCTACGTGGCTGGCAATCATGGAATACCATGATCTATGAAGGAAAAAAACAAAAAAAACAAAAAAAAATCCCATAAAGATAGATACATGGTGGCCACGGGTAGACTGTAACATCTTACCAATGAAGATCTGAGCATGAAAGTCGGTATAAAGGACACAATCAATGACTTGTGTGGTTGGAAAAGGAGGTGAGGTGGTCATTCAGTAAGAGATAAGAGACTGTCCAAGTGTGGAATCCATTACACTGTCAACAGAATTCTAAGCATTTAGGGGCTGAGAGAATGATCTTTAGAAAAACCTACACAAAAATTACTTAGCTATGGACGGATGCAAGCTATACTGATGGAGGGTGTATCTGTTGAAGTTCTGGGTTCTAATCATGATTTTTTTGAAAACTAGAATTGAAAATTTCAAGCAAATTCACTTAACTTCACTCGGCCTTTAATTTCCTTTGTAAAATGAAGGTTGTGGACTACTAGATGACTGCTAAATATTCTTCACAGTTCTTCAGAATACTATTCCCCAAATATCTAGTGTTGCCTGAGTTCAAATCCAGCCTTGGACACTTACTAGCTGTGTGACCCTGGGCAAGTACCTTGAGCTCTGTCTGCCTCAGTTTTCTCATCTGGGAAATGAGGATAATAATAGCTACCTCCTAGGGTTGTTGTGAGGATAAAGTGAGACATCTGTAAAATGCTTTATAAACCTTAAAGCTCTATGTAAATACTAGCTATCACTATTATTATTATTACCAAAATCAAAATCTAAAAGTTAATTGATATTTCTATCTTTGTTACTGTATATAGAAACATATTTTTCAACAATATACTTAGTATTTATGGATTTGTGTTGTTCAGAAGCATTCTTCTGCCCTTAAAATTCTTAGAGAGCTATTATTATTACTGAAAATAAAAATCTAAAATGCTAATTGACGCCTATTTTTTAGATATTGTTCAGCAATAGAAATCACTCGTATTTATGGATTTGTACTATTTACAAGCACATTCCCTTGTTTTTCTTTTTCTTTTTTTTAATTTTAATTTATTTTCTTGGTTACATCATTCATTTCCACAAGGTTTTGAGTTACAAATTTTCTCCCCTTTTTGCCCCTAACCCCCAGCCTAGAACATTGATCCCACTGTAAGGGCCCTCCCACAATCTGTTCCCTTTTATGTCCTC
>JAQQSW010001044.1:0-10465 GCA_028646575.1 Pseudocheirus occidentalis
CCCCCCCGTTATTCTATTCTCTACTCTGTCCCTGTCTCTTTACAGAAGTGTGTGCTTCCAGCAAACCTCTTCCCTTCCCTCCCCTCCCCTCCATCATCCCACCTCTCATCCCCATTCCCCCTACTGTCCTGTGTGGCAAGATACCCAGTTTAGCCGAATTCAATGAGAGTAAGGTTGACCTTTTCCCTTTTGCCTTTTTGTTCTTCCCCTCCATTGTAACAGTTATCCCTTGCATCTTATATATGAGATGATTAACCCCATTCTGTCTCTCCCTGTCTCCTCTCATTCTATTCCTCTCCCACCTCAGAATTTCACCTTTTAAAGTATCGTCCCTTCCTATTCAATTGATCCTGTGCCCTCTATGTATACATATACACACATACTCAAATATGTATTCATACACACACACACATATGTATACATCCTCCTATACAGACATACGTGTATATATACATATATACATTTGTATTCCCTTCACCTATCCTCTTACTGAGAAAAGTTTCATAAGTTGCAATTATCATTTTTTCATGTTGGCATGTAAATAGTTCAACTTTGATAAGTTCCTTATGATTTCTTTTCCATGTTTACCTTTTCATGCTTCTTGTATTTGAGTGTCAAATTTTCTTTTCAGTTCTGGATTTTTTTTAGCAAGAATGCTTGAAAGTCCTCCACTTCATTGAATGACCATATTTTTCCCTGGAACATTTTACTCAGTTTTGCTGGGTAGGTGATTCTTGGTTTTAATCCTAGCTTCTTTGATCTCCAGAATATCATATTCCAAGCCCTTCAATCCTTTAACACAGAAGCTGCTAGATCCTGGGTTGTCCTAGTTGTGTTTCCACAGTATTCAAATTGTTTCTTCTTGGCAACTTATAATATTTTCTCCTTGATCTGGGGACTCTGGAAACTGGCTATAACATTCCTAGGAGGTTTCTTTTTGGGATCTTTTTCAAGAGGTGATCAGTGAATTCTTTCAAGTTCTATTTTTCCCTCTGGTTCTAAAATATCAGGGCAATTTCCCTTGAGAATTTCTTTAATTTTCTTGAAAATTCTTGAAATTTCCTTCAATTTCTTGAAAACCCTTGTAGGTTCTTTTTTTGATCATGGCTTTTGGGTAGTCCAATAATTTTTAAATTGTCTCTCCTGCATCTATTTTCCAGGTCAGTGGTTTTTTCTAGATTCTTTCCCTTCCTACCTCGTCACCCACCCCCATTGGAAAAACAAGCAATTCAATGCAGGCTGTACATGTGTGGTTACGCAGAACATCTCCACAATGGACATATTGTGAAAGACTGATTGCAATTTCACATTGCCTTCTATTATTTTATTTGTTTGGATCTGTTTAATAGTATCTTGATTTCTCATGAAGTCATTTGCTTCCCTTTGCTCCACTCTAATTCTGAAGGAATTATTCTCTTCAGAAAACTTTTGAGATTCTTTTTTCCTCTGGAAAATTTGACTTTTTAAGGCATTCTTCTCCTCATTGGCTTTTTGGGCCTCTTTTGCCACTTGAGTTAATCTATTTTTTAAGGTATTATTTTCTTCAGTCAGGTTGTTGACTCTTTTTTCATGATTTTCTTGCATCATTCTCATTTCTCTTCCCAATTTTTCCTCCACTTCTCTTATTTGGTTTTCAAAATCCTTCTTACGCTCCTCTATGGCTTGTAACCAGATTACATTTTTCTTGGAAGCTTTTAGTGTGGGAATTCTGACTGTTGTCTTCCTCCCATTTCATGGTTTGATCCTTTTTGTCCCCAAAAAAGTAATCTAAAGTTGGATTGCTGTTCTTACTTTGCTTCCTTTGCCTGCTCATGCTACCAGTCAATTACTTGACTTTTTGGCTCTGTGGAACTCTGCTTCCAGAGGGGAGAGCTTTGTTCTAAATCGCTGGAGTTTTCACAGCTGCTGGAGCTATTAGGAAGCTGCTGCAGCCCCCACCAGCTTTGGCTCACTGAAAACACACCTCAGGACCACCACCCATGACCATGATCAGGATCCAGGCAGCTTAAGGCAAGAGTACTTAGCCTCTTAATGATTGTATGGCCCCCCTGCAGTCTGCAGGCTGGGAGCTTCTGAAGCAGTCATGTGGAAGTGGCTGCACAGCTTCTGCTGCTTCCTTTCCCTTGAGGCAGTTTGGCCAGGACCTGCTTTTCTCCCCCAAATTTAGCTGAGTTCCACTAACCTTTTACTTTGTCCTTGTTTCTTATGGGTTGAAAAGTCTGGAAACTGCCACAGCTGCTGCTGATCCACTCTCCTGAAGACTCTAGCTGCAGCTTGTCTTGGTGGCACGTGCTCCTCCCCTCTACCCTCTCCCCCCAGTCAAGCTGTGGTTTCAGGCTGGGCTGGGCTTGGCTCCCAGCAAGCTGTGATGAGCACTTCCTGTCCCACCTGCCAAGCTGCCTTCAGCAGGAAATGTGCTTTTCTGTAATTTTGTGAGTTCTGGAGCCCTAAAATTTGTTTAGAGTCATATTTTATGGTATTTGAGGTGATTATGTGGGAGCTGTGGAGTGTTCCTGCTTCCACACCATCATCTTGGCTCTGCCCCCCCCCCCAATCAATAAAAGGATTTATTCTGTAACACTTGGACTAAGTCAAAAGGCCACACCCAAGGACCTAGAAGGCCACATATGGCCTCGAAGCCAGAGGTTCTCCATTCTCCTCTAGGTAAAGTCTTTCCAAGTGAGGCCAGAGAAGTACCTTTTGTATGAAATTGAGTTCTTTGAGAAACAGGATCAGGAACTGGATCTGACACAGGTGTCAACCAATGGTTTAGCACTTGGGTGTTAAACAACAGTTAAAGCCAAATTAGGGAGTTCTGCTGGCTGGGTTCAGGCAGAGGAAAGTACACATCTGTTGAGGGACCCTTTGTTCAACCTGTTTTTTAAGAAAATTATTCCACAGAATTCTCTACCTTTTAAATACAGGAAAAGAATGGGTTTTGGGAAATATAGGGCTGAACTGGATAGGAATAAGATCATGGGAGGAGACAGTTAGGCAAGATATGAATAATAAGAATGAAGGATATTGGAGGTAGAGAAAGACTGGAGTCACTTGGCATAGCTTAGATGTTGAGTAGAAAGAATAATGTTACTGGTGGTATTCATAGAATTAAGTAGATTAAAGGTTCCAACTGGAACGTTGGCATGAAGTGATCCCTGAAAGCTATATCCTCCAAATCTACCCTGCTGGCTTCCCTTGATCTAGCATTTCATGCTCCTTTTCTGATGATTTATATCAATATAATTTCCCCCTGCTTGCTGATTTTATCTTCTACAAAACAGCAAAATGAAGCAACTGGGGTCCATTAGAATAAGTTTTGTTGCTACTCATTAAATGCTGTTTAAACATTTAAAGTTTGAAGTCCAACACAATACCCTGTTCAAAGCACACAGAGACATGGAAAATAGCTGCTATAAAAGTCTGTAATATATAACCTGATTGCTGCCATGGTGTAGTATAACAGATTAACTATACCTTATAACTCCACTGTTTTTCTCTCACTAGAAAGCCCCAACCCTCAGCTCACCTGATTCACTACTCAGGTTTCTAACTGTTACTACTTCTTACTTCTTGGAATTTGCAACCCCTTACGTCTCCTTTGGGCAGCACCATACCCCTTGTGTTCTCTCATCACAACACAATAGTTTCTTCAAGAGTTCAGCAGGATCTGCTATGAAGCAGTGCAGACAAAGGCAGCTGTGTGGATAGAGTGCTAGGCCTTGAAGCATGAAGACTCATCCTCCTGAGTTCAAATTTGACCTCTGACACTAACTAGTTGTGTGACCTCAGACAAGTCACTTCATCCTGTTTGCCTCAGTTTCCTCATCTGTAAAATGAACTGGAGAAGGATACGGCAAACCGCTCCAGTATCTTTGTCAAGAAAACTTCAAATGAGGTCTGACATTTAAAAAAGAGACATAATTTCTGGGCAATTTAATAATTTTAAGAAGAAGGCCAGCAGGTTATTAATAAAAGGTCCTTTAATGGACAATCATGGTGGTCCGGCTTACAATTTATATACCCTTTGGAAGTGTAGGTGTTCAATGAGGGACTAAGACTGACATCATGCTGAAAATCTCTATATATTCAGCTTACCTGCAGCCTTGGACTATTTAGACAAAAGGATCTGTCTCCACTCGAACTTTAGTAGAACACAACGGGTTTCCCTATCTTAGATCAAATTCCTTGCAAGTTTGGGTGGGATCTGACTAAGATTCATGAAAGTTAATTCAATCTTATTATCTCTAATGTCCTTCAAGAGATTGAACTTTTTAAAATCAAGAATTTGGGAGAAGGGGAAAGCTCCGAACCTCCCCAAAATATTGATTATTAAGAGTGATTTCTCTCAGAGGTCATGGAAGAGTCAGACATGATTGAAATGACTTAGCAAATTGCAGACAAGATCCTACAGTGGAAAGAGCAGTGGACTAGGAATCAAGAGACCTCAATTCAGGGGGCGGCTAGGTGGCGCAGTGAATAGAGCACCGGCCCTGGAGTCAGGAGTACCTGAGTTCAAATCCGGCCTCAGACACTTAACACAAAAAACTAGCCGTGTGACCTTGGGCAAGTCACTTAACCCCAACTGCCCTCCAAAAAGCAAAAAAAAAAAAAAAAAAAAGAGACCTCAATTCAAGTCCCAGCTCTTCCATTAAGCAGCTGTGTGCTCTTGGGAAGTTATTTTCCCTCTCTTAGCTTCTTTGTTTTTATTTATATAATAAAGATAATTTTACCTGTGGGACCTATTTCATTGGTTTCTTGTGAGACTCAAATGAGATAATGTACAAAAAGCACATAGGTAACTTTAAAGTACTATATAAATGCTAGTGTTTACTGTTACTCATCTCATTTCTCTAATCTTTTCTGATGAATTTCAGATACAAATGGTCATGGGACAAATTGCTATGTTGTTATTATTCTTTCATGTTTATATATCCTGCAGACTATTACAATATGGGATTAAATAATTGCTTTTTATAACTGGAAATTTTGAAATGACCCAAGATTTTTAAAAAATAATTACCAAGTTATAATTTCTTTGGAATTGGAAAGGGTTGAGATGTAAGCTTACTGGAAGCATCATTAAGACAACTCTAGGAGCTGATACAAGAATGGAAATAATATTCACCTCAGCCTGATTTGATATGGTTTTGATATTTTTCTTCTTTGTCTATATTTTTTAAAAAATTGTTTCACATAATTTGGAGTGTATGAGTTTTTGTTATGCTGACAGCTATTTTAAAATATTTGTTTAAATTTTTATGGAGTTGTAATGGTAATGGGAATTTGAAGATCTTCCCTGCCCCTTAATAGGTGGAATATAATCACATGGAACCTGTGGTAGGAGGAGTTTGATGAACGGTGGAGAAGAAAGGAGTGAAACAGGAAATGAGTCAGAGCAGTTAAGGGAGAGAGAAAGGATGCAGACAAGCAGATAGCTAAGATTGTGAGTGTTTGTTTGTGGGAAGGCCGAGCAGGGGGAAGGCTTTGGGATGGTGTTGCCCTCTGCAGTGTTATTGTGTATAGATTTCTTTGTTGCTATGATGGATTTGGTTTTCTGGTGTTGGGATTTGACTTCCTGGTGTCCAAATAAATGTTTTGCATCTATCTTATATATGGAGAGTCTGTTATATTTTGCAATTCAGAACTATGCTGGCATATTGATAGTTGCCACTGGTGATATGAATGTTGCTTTGCAACATAGGAGTCTATGTCCAGGCATTTGTTACCAAATGCTGTCTCTGATAATGGTGTGCTTCCAGTACCATTTATTTGTTGAATTTTCAAAGACATTTTGAGGTCTGTATTCGTGCTGTTGTTCCTTTGTGTCTGACTCTTTGTGACCCCACTTGGAGTATGTTTTTGGCAAAGACACTGGAGTGGTTTGTCATTTCCTTCCCCAACTCATTTTACAAATAAGAAAACTGAGGCAAACAGGGTTAAATTATTTACCCAGGGTCACATACCTAGGAATTTTCTAAGGTTACATTTGAACTCAGATTCTTCTGACTCTAGGCTTGGCATTCTATCCATTGCACCACTTAGCTGCCCATTTATAACATAGTGATTTGTCATCTATTATGAAAGTTTCTGATGTATAATTCTAGCCACCAGACCATGTTTTGTTATTTATTTGTTATTTAATAAGGTTTTTTATTTAATAAGTAAGATTATTTGTTATTTAATGAGGTGATAATGATTTAAAATCTGCAATGATGTATTACACACAGTTTTTACTCTTTCCTTAAATAATTTGCATTAACAATTACCCCATGCTAGATTGTCATTATAAATGCCTTCATTTCTATAGGCAAATCTTTAAGGCCTGGGTGGTGCTTTTTTGTTTGTTTTTTGGTCAACATGCTGTTGGATGAATTAATGTGGGTATTTTTATTCTGTTCTTAATTTTATACATTTTGTGGGTTTTATCCAGGGATACACTACTCTTGATTACATTTGATAAATCTAATGATGTTTATTTACTGTCAGTCTTTACTGATTGGTAAAATTATGTCTACTTGTTTGAAAAGACATTCTACTTGTTTATCATGTTCTGAGATGCTATGTTATTATTTTTATTATGATTAGTCTTTGATCTGGAGGCTCTGGTTTTGGTTATGATGTTCCTGGGAGTTTTCATTTTGTGATTTCTCTCTGGAGGTGAATTCTTTATATTTTCACTTTGTCCTCTTGTCCTAATATGTTTGGGTAGTTATCGTTTATGATTTCTTGAGATAGGATATCAATGTCCTTTTTTGCAGTTGTGCCTTTCAGGGAGTCCAATGATTTTTCAATTTTCTCTCCTTGATCTTTTGTCCAGGTAACTTGTCTTTTTATATGAAATACCTTACATTCTTCTATTTTTTTAATCTCTTGACTTTGTCTTAATATTTCTTGCCATTTCATGGATTCACTAACTTCTGTTTGGTCTATTTTAATTTTCAAGGAATCTGATAACTTGTGGAAGGTTTTCTACCTATCATACAAAGCTATTAATTCTCTTTCCAGGTGTCTGTTCCAAAGCTCTTGTTTCTTTTCCAATCCTTTCCTCTATTGCTCTCAGTTCATTTATATAATTTTTAACCTTTTAACTATTATCTCTTTTCTCCTAGGAATTCTAATTGATCTTGTAGACAAACTGTATTCTTCTTTGAGGCTATGCTTTTAGTTAATTTGGAGTTATTTTCCTATTTTGGTTTGTGTCTCAGGATTCCTAGCATCATAATAACTATATTTTTGTTTACTCATTCTTTCAGCTTTCCTTCCTGGGTTTCGATTTTGTCTTGGGATTGGTCTCTCCTCACTTCTGATGGGATTGTAGGAAGAAAAGAAGGAAGAGGAGGGAGGGAGTGAGGAAACAAACATTTATTAAGTGCCTATTGTGTGTCAGACACTGGGCTAAGTCTTTTACAAATATTATTTCATTTAATCCTCACAACATCCCTGGGAGGTGGGTGCTATTATAACCCCCATTTTACAGTTGAGGAAACTGAGATAGACTGTGGTTAAGTGACTTTCTCAGGGTCACACACCTAGTAGGTTTCTGAAGTCAGATTTTAATTTTTTCCTGACTCCAGGACCAGCACTCTATCCATAGCACCTCCTAGCGACCTCTAGTGGTCTTACATGAGCCTGGCCTGCCTTGCCTAGAATTCTAATACATTCTTTGGGAAATGAAATTTCTTCAAAGATCTCAAGAGATCTATAGTATAGGGAGACTGAGTCCAAGATCTACTCTGAGAGACCCAGGCTAAGCAACCAGTGCTTTTTGTGGCTGAATAAAAGTATTAAGAGGTAAGCCCATTTTCTGAATGATGGAAGAAATGGATGAAAGCATCCTTAATACAGCTCTAGGAGCAGACAATGTAATGATGAAGATATGTACTTTAGCATTTACTATATGATTTTTGTTCCCCCTGCTAAGTTTCAGTATTTTGAAAGGCTTTCATTCCCTGTAACTAGAAGTTATAAATATTTATTGAGGTTACAGTTATTAAAAACAATGTACTTGAGTTTATATATATATATATAGATATATATTATTGCTATAAGTTTCAGATAGAAATAATATGAGTACAAGTTACTATCCTGTTGTTTGCTTTATATAGTTAAATGCCCTCTGGACTATTGTGCAGGAGAGTGAAATATCTGTTTTTTGTAACCAGACTACTGTGATTCAAACTCATTGGAGACTTAATAAAAACGTCTTCAAGACAATTCCAGTAACAGACAGAATTATAGAAAAGGCAAGTGTCCTGTTCTGCTTCCATGTTTTTAATTTTGTTTGTTGGATATCTGTATTTTGAAAGCTTTTCATTCAGTGAGTATTTGTTATAGCAGCGTGTATTAAAAGCACTGGTTCTTAAATTTCTTTTGTATCAATGTTACATCTGTAATGATGCTCCAGTCCAGTAAAGTTTATATACTCTATTCTCCAGGATATTTGGGGGTTTGTTTTTGTAGCACAGGGATTTGTCATCTCTTTATAAAAGATAGCAAGCTTTTGGTCCCTAATTCTAGTCACCCGTTTGTATCTTTCCAGGTGTCTAGTAGATATTAAATGTTTACAGCCTGCAATGATATATGTTGCAATTTCCCCTATCTCACTGAATCACCGTGTCAATCATTAAGTCTGTGCTCCTTATGGACAACCTTTCAGCCATATCTGATGGCATTGACCTGATCCTACATTGTTCTTGTAAGCCCTTCTGTTTCTCAAAACAAATACGCGTGACTCAACCGTTTGTTTGACATCTTATTGACGTTATTGATTGGATTAATGTGGATGTTGTTGATGAAGTACCTTTTGATTCCAATCTTGGATTTTAACCTTTTTGTAGGTATGTATGAAGATATACCACTTTCTGCTGCATTCATCAAAGTCTTTTCTTCTACTTGGGGAAGTGACGTGTGCTTGTTCCAAAAATATGTCTGTAATATTTTAACTAGTCCATCATGTGCTCTGAGAAGATCTTCCTCTTGGATGAGAAAGTATTAATCTTTGTATAGCTGTCTTGGGACAATGAACCCTGCATTTCATTATTATTGTACACATTTTTATTTGTACATCTGTTTTATCAATTGTTACCTATCTTGTGTTCTCATAAGTATACATTAAAACTGGTATCACAAAGGTATTAATTGCTCTAAATGTGTTCTTTCCATTATACTTTGACTTGAGGATGCTAGTCAGTGTCTTAATACATACAGTCTCTGGTTTCTCCTTGGCAAGCTTATTGATGTGTCTTGCCTGGACATAAATATGATATTTAATTTTAAGTATAGCTGTCATTCATTATTTTATTTTGGCCTCCAGAATTAAGTTCAAATTGTTTAGTCTATAGTCTTCTTTGGTGGACACTAAGAATTTTATACTTGGGAGTCCCAATGAGTCTGGAGCATTCTTTACTTTTCTTTATGTCACAAAGGTGCCAGTGAAACCTAAGAATGATCTGTTCCTTTTACTCACCACATGACCAACATATATTCTTTTTTAAGTATAATTGCTTTGATTAACTTCACTCCAATTTTTTGTAGTTACTTTTGCATGCTATTTTTAAAAAATTCTGAATTTAATAAATGCCAATTAAAATGGGCATTTCTATATGGAAGCAGAACAGAAAAAAGGGATTGTACATTGTTTATAAAACTATAAACTTTTATGTACAGTTTGCTTTTCTTTGAAATAGTAAATTCAACATATAATGTTCAAATTTATTCTGCTTATCTGGTGAGTCTTTATGACCTTTTTGTTGTCTTCCTTGCACTTTTCCCCCAAATACTTCAATGACTCTTCTCTTCCTTCTTTCCTTTTCCTTCCTTTCCTCTCTTTTTCTTTCTCCCTCTTTTTCCTTTTCTTCTCTCTTCTCTTTCTTTTTTCTCTTTTCTTTCTTCATGTTGTAAGGATAACATGAGATATTTGTAAAGCACTTAGTACAGTACCTGGCACGTAATAAATGCTTAATTCTTTCTTTCTAATTCCCACACAATTCAGGGGTAGGGGAGAGAACAATTTCTTGTGAAAAATAACAACATCTATCAATTATATAACACTTTAATATTCACAAAGCATATATATCTGTGTGTATATGTATGTACACATAAACATATATACCTACATATGTAAGTAATTTAATTTGATCCTCACAACAGCCTTGTGAGGTAAATGCTATTACATCTGTTTTACAGATGTATTTACTTTTCAGAGGAAACTGAATCTGACAAAGGTTAAGTGACTTGCCTATAGTCACAAAGCAAAGTATCTGAGGAAGAATTTGAACACCAGTCTTCCCAACTGCAAGGCCAGCATGCCCACTGTTCTGCCCAGCTGTTTCAACATGCATAATCAAGCAAAACAAATTTCCATATTGTGTATGACCACAAATACACGTCTTATTTTGTATCCTCAGTTCGTCATTTCTCTGTCAGAAGTCTGTTAGGCAGCAAGTATTTACCAAATGCCAAGCAT
>JAQQSW010001044.1:10565-23156 GCA_028646575.1 Pseudocheirus occidentalis
TGTATTTACTTTTCAGAGGAAACTGAATCTGACAAAGGTTAAGTGACTTGCCTATAGTCACAAAGCAAAGTATCTGAGGAAGAATTTGAACACCAGTCTTCCCAACTGCAAGGCCAGCATGCCCACTGTTCTGCCCAGCTGTTTCAACATGCATAATCAAGCAAAACAAATTTCCATATTGTGTATGACCACAAATACATGTCTTATTTTGTATCCTCAGTTCGTCATTTCTCTGTCAGAAGTCTGTTAGGCAGCAAGTATTTACCAAATGCCAAGCATTGTGGTAAGTTCTGTAGATACCAAGAGAAGCAAAAACATGGTCTCTGCACTTAAGGAGCTCCCATTCAAATTGGTGAGACAACAGAAATTATATGTACAAGATATATACTTGTAAATGGAAGGGAAACTCAGAGAAAAGGCAGTAGCAATAGGCCAAGAGAGGCCTCCTGCAAAAGATGGCATTTGAATTGATTTTTGAAGGAAGCTAGGAAAGCTAGGAGATGAAAGTGAGAAAATAGAGCCTTGCAGACAAAAGACATTCTTTAACCACTTGATTTTTCCTGTGTGAATGATTAGGCTAAGCACTTTTGAATAGTTAGAGATTTTATTCATGAATCTCTGCAATATGCCGAGTTTGATACAATCAACGTAATGTCATTCATAAAAAGGAGTATTTGGAGGGCCTCCTTGTCCTTAGGGAATCTTTCTTTGACTCTGCCTCTTGTGAGGATGGCCTTGATGACGGTGGCAAGGTTTTTTAATAAAAATACAATAACAAATTAAAAAGACACACTTTTCAAAGGATTATACCCTCATGATTTGATGGTAGGGAATGGATCTATATAAAAAGTTGTAAAAATAAATATCTGGAAATAACTCCTATGTCTAATAATTAGAGAATGGCTAAATAAATTGTAATAAATTACTATAATGAAATACTATTATAAGAAGTGAAAATAGAGAAATTAGTACAAATAAAGAAATAAGGGATGATTTATAAGAAGGGATGCAGTGAAGAAACCAAAAAGAAAGCAATGTACATACTGACTACATTTGTGTAAGTCATAATAATAATAATAAAAATGCCCAGCAGAAAAAAAGTTAATGGGGACACGGAAATACACTAGATTTTATTCAGGATGATTCTGCTAAAGTTTATACATGCATTTAAACATTTAAAAATAAGCTAAACTGTAACTGATATATTTTTTTTGGAAGGGAGAAGGCAGGGCATTTGGGGTTAAGTGACTTGTCCAAGGTCACACAGCTAGTAAGTGTTAAGTGCATGAGATCAGATTTGAACTCAGGTCGTCCTGACTCCAGGGCCTCTGCGCTATTTGCTGTGCTACCTAGCCTTCCCTGTAATTGAGATTTTAAAAATTTTAAATTAATTATAAAATTTCTTTTAAATTTCTTTTTATGGGAAGAGGGGGTTTAAGTATGTGAATTTTTTTCTCCATAGTTGCCATCTTTAACAAAAAAAATTATTCAAAATTAACATACAAAGTTTCTTGTAGGATTAGTTTAACCTTGGTCTTCTACCAAATGCAAGACCTCTCCCTTTAAACCAGCAGTTCTCAACCTGTGGGTTATATTCAGTTTGTAACAATGAAGATACATCCTGCATATCAGGTATTTACATTACAATTCATAACAGTAGCAAAATTACAGTTATGAAGTAGCAACAAAAATAATTTTATGGTTGGGGGTCACCCCAACCCATGAGGAACTGTATTAAAGGGTCACGGCATTAGGAAGGTTGAGAACCACTGCTTTAAACTAAAGTGTTTCTCCTAGCATTAGACCTTTCTATCAATTCAGTTTTAATTCCATGGAATTGACTGCCTTTCATACATATTGGTTGGTTGGCTGCTGTCCTTCGTTCTCAAAGAGAACCAAAATGACGTGACTATGCCAGACTCAGGTTTCAAGGTGTCCGATTGTGGCAGATCAACCCAATGAGAGCTTGGAAGGCTCTACCACAGGTTGGGTGCAAATAGTTCATATGAACATTTGGGGTGGATGCTCTAAACTTGTGCATCCTGTGTTTCCTTTGAGTTGTTTCAATTCTGCTTTGCGCATAGAATACAGCACCTTCTCTGATGTGGGCACGCCATGCTGCATGGACAGTCCTGTGCCAGTGTCTCCCATGTCACACAATTAAATCCAAAGTAGAGACTTTGAGAGTGTCCTTGTATCACTTCTGACCGCCATGTGAATGCCTGCCCTGTGTGAGTTCTCCATAAAACAGTCTTTTTAGCAAGCATATGTTTTACATTCAAACAACGTGGCCAGCCCACCAGAGTTGCACTCTCTGAAGCAGAGTTTGAATGCTTGGCAGTTTAGTTCAAGTAATAACCTCAGTGTCTGGTACCTTATCCTACCAGGTGATCTTCAGAATCTTCCTAAGACAATTCAAATGCAAGCGATTCAATTTCCTGGCATGGCTCTAGTAGACTGTCCAAGTTTCACAGGCATACAATAATGAAACATACATGGAAGTTAATAAATGCAGTTAAAATGGCACAAACTTCCCAATTAACATGGCTTTAGGCAAGGTTGGAGGACTGACTTAAAACATTCTAGTGCAAGTAAGACTGATGAGTGTAACATAAGAAAATCACTGTCTCACTTGAGAACCCTTCCTTCACTTTTCCAATAACCCTCACATGCACTATGGATCTTGCCTTTGATGAAATGGTTTTCGAACTTTATTATGCTCTCTATTTGACTCTGCTTTTATTTCTCTTGCTCCTTTCTTTCCTGACCCTTTCACCAAGGGATGTATTGGTAAATGTCTAACAACAGGCTTTCTGGGATGTGGGTGGGGAAAGTAGGTAGGATTCTCTTAATCAGCATTAATATTTTCTATATCTCTCTAGACAATTAAGAAAATAATACAGCACTTCCTAATTTGTAGTTTTCAAGTTTCCAAAATGTAAATGTTCACTGAAAAGTTAACAGGTTCTCTGAGCAGGTGGTAGCGGACTCCACTCACAACTCACCTGTCAGGCTCTTGATTTTTGTCTTGCTCACACTGAGCTCTGCTATTAATATTGAGACTCCTGAGGAAAAATCTGTGAAGTGAAGACAAATGCTCCCACAGCTGTCCATAATCAATCATTTTCTTCAGGCAAAACATACATTTCATACTTGGCCAGTGTGTTGATTTTTTGCTTGACTGTACTTTTTTTCAATGAGGGATGAATTTTTTTTGAGGGGAAAGGAAGGGGTAGATGGAATAATGATAGGAATGCCTCCCCCATAAAGGAGATAAGAAAAAAGAAAGTGTTAATGAATCATTTAAAAAATACACAGAGTATCTAGAGTGTGGTTTTACACACACACACATACCACATCATATATATGTATATATGTTATCTATATGTAATATATATGTCAAATGATGGCTTTCTCTAGTATGGGGTGGGGATAGAAGAAGGAGAGAGAGAAAAACAGTTCAGAACTTAAAATGTAAAAAGTAAAATAAAAATACACAGACTAGGGCAGAAGGAAGTTCAGAAGAGGCCACAGACAAGAAGGGCAATGTTGGAACTAGCATGTTAAGTTTGAAATATATTTACAAGAATAACCCAAGGTGTATCTAGTAAAGATTTGATTTTATATTTTCAGTACTCTTTTTTCTGTTCTTTGCGTAGGGAAATGTTTATGTTTTTTGGTGTTTGTCAAGTTCTTAATAATAAATAAGAAAACAAAAATATATTCTTCGGGCTTCTTAAAGAGTGTCAATATATTCTTGTTATGCTGATAGGGCATTTTGGTTTGTCCTGGAAACAAGATGAGGTTTTGTGGTAGAGTATATGATTATGGAATGAGTGAAGCTAGAACAGACTATGATCAGGAAAGAAGGGTTGAAAGAACTTTGAAATGTTTGTGGAGTGGATGGTAGCTAGGAGGGAGTGACTGTAAGGAAGAATGTCTAAATATGGGGGCCCTTAGCATGCATGTTGTGTACATGGGTGACAAGGGCAGACAGAAGCAGGTATCCCTGCCTAAATAGTTGGGCAGAGAGATTGTGGAGCCTAAATCCTATGCTATTCTTCATAAAGCAAAATCAGTATGTTAGGAACTGTGATGACCCAACTCTGAAATTTTTAAATATTTTATTGGTACAATCAAGAGCTGTTAAGAACTTCTACTTGAAAAAAGAGGGAGTTTAGAATTTATATAAACACAATTATATAAACTATATTATATAATTATATAAACACATTATATAAACCGCTATTTACAGAAGCAAATGACAAATAATTGAAGGCATACTAATTAATTGGGTCATCAATATAATCAAAATGTTAATGGCACCTCATCTAATTTTCAAATTTATTGTCACATCAAGGCATTCTTTTTCTAGAACTAGAGAAAATAATAGTAAAATTCATCAAGAGAAACAGTGGGTCAAAAATCTCAAGGGAAATAATAAAAAAAGTAGGAACAGGGGCGGCTAGGTGGCGCAGTGAATAGAGCACCGGCCCTGGAGTCAGGAGTACCTGAGTTCAAATCCGGCCTCAGACACTTAACACAAAAACTAGCCGTGTGACCCTGGGCAAGTCACTTAACCCCAACTGCCCTCCAAAAAAGAAAAAAAAAGTAGGAACGAAATGGGTCTAACAGTAGTAGTTCTTAAACTATTCTATAAAGTAGTAATGATCAAAACTATTGATTAATGGCATAAAGTCAAGTAACCAGATTCAGAAACAATCAAACAGTATATAGACAAAGTAAAAAACATTATTTGGCAAAGTCAAAAACATATTCTGGCTTAGGGCAGTCCCCTAGAAGTTTATGTTTAATATTGGGACAAAATACAACATTCTTAGGTTATTTACTACTTAGCAAAAAGAGATTAACTTAGTTATAGCAGAAGGATATTTAGGAAGCATCAAATTGAGGGTCTTTTGTTTGTTACCCATTGTCTTCTACCAGCCAAACCTCAGAGCTGGCTTGAGGGTCTTCCTCTCTGTTTTTTATTTGGTGGCCATGTCAACAATATGACCCTTTGGTACCTTGAGCTAATCAATTCTGGAAGATGGTTTCAATGCATTTTAAGGAAAAACTAACCTAATTTGTATGGGAGAAAGTGCCAAGAAATTGTTCCCACCTCACTCTACTCCTTTATGGTAAAATCTTTAAGGTCATCTAGAGTAGTGTTGTCAAATTCAAATAATCATTGAAGGCAGCATACTGACTTAGAAAACCACAAATTCATGCTGTGTTGTATTATATTATTATTTGTTTTGCTAAACATTTTCTAATTATATTTTAATCTGGTTCCCAAACTAAGTTGTTAAGAGCTGGAAGGGGCTATGAGTTTGACACCTCTATAAAGGACCTTTCAGCATTTAAATGATTCTATGATTGTAACTGTTCAGCCTTGCCTGATACAGGCAGCACTAAAGAGGGAACTGAAAAACTTAAACAGAAACATAGGGAAAATCAAAGAGAACAATGTACTAGGGCCAGGTCTCTGTGCTTGGTGTTGAGTCAACCACTGCACTTCCTCCCACTAGCCCCACCACAGGCCTGGGATACTACTGCCCTCGGGCTAGGCAGAAACATTGTTAGTCCTGTTTCTGCTGGGGACTGACTGTCCTCTTATGCTGGGGCTGGCTAGAATGGCACTGACCCTGGCTGGTCCACCACAGTTGATGATGTCAGGAACTGCCTCCCAGGATGGTTCAGGAAACTCCAAAGGATCTTTGCCAATCATGCCAAAGTTTGAGCTCCTGATGTCATCATCATCTCTAACGTAGGAAATTCTTTCTGCTGCCAGTCAGCCCCCATTAAGGGACCCAAGAGCTCCTACCACTGCAAATTCGTAAGGCTCCCACCAAGACTGGGAATGTTTATCTCAGGAATGTTCACTTATCTATGATGGGAGAACACGACTCTGTGGAGACCCAGAGACAGCCAGAGCCAGAGCCAGAGACACAGAGAATAGAATTTTTAAAAACTGAGTCAGCAGCCATGCCTGCCCTGGGCACATTTGCCCATATCCCCATTTCTAGAAATGACTCTGGTTCTTGGGAAGAATGAAACATTGTCCTTTCAAGTTCCTTCCCTAATGGTTTACAATGATCACAGAAAATCCATATGGTTTAACTTCATTTGGCCTCTCAAATGTCAATTTAAAAAAAAATCTCGAACAGTTCCTTCAACCTAGTTGTTAAACACACACACATACACACACACGCACACACGAATACATAGATACATATACAAATATACACAAATATATATGTATGTATATTTAAGTACGACGGTGACTGAGCAGTCTGGGGAGATGTGTGAAGGAAGGGTATCTGATCTCTGCCCCTCATCCCTTTCAGAAGCCCAGAAAATGTCCTTATTCTGTTGTACTCAAACCCAAATCCCAGGTCACTACACACCACCTGATTTGTGGCCTGCCATTAAGCCCCTTTATATTTTTGTCCCTGTCCCTATCCTACATCTTGTCATAGCTTGAAACTGCTTAAGGCATGTCCGGACATTGCTCAAGGTGCACCCCTTCCTTCCTCAAATCAGCATTCTATATATACTCCTTGAATCAGCATAAGTGTACAAGGTTCAACTCAGGGTTATGGTGTAATGTAGAAACCACTCTGTCCTGTTCTGCTGACCAAGCAGGGTCCCCACACCCTTCACCCAGAACATGACCCTGGTCAGTTCTGGGGAATTCCAGTCCCCCTTACCCTATGACCCTCCACCCTGTTCTGGAAGGCTCTGACTATGATACTCCACCCTGTGCCCTCC
Organism: Pseudocheirus occidentalis; assembly: GCA_028646575.1. NCBI lineage: Eukaryota > Metazoa > Chordata > Mammalia > Diprotodontia > Pseudocheiridae > Pseudocheirus > Pseudocheirus occidentalis. The sequence continues at coordinate 17,340 of JAQQSW010001044.1, forward strand.
ATCCTGTTCTAGGGGGGACCCCTAAGTCACAGGAAGATTGTACCCTTGTACCCTTGTGCCATATTCCCAAATTAACCCTGAGCTATAGGTCTAACCAATTGCTCTTCTTGGCTTCTGTATGTCATGGCTTCTGCTAGCTCCCTTCCCTAATTGTGGTTTTTTGTGGTTTTAACCAAAGCCTGTACCCCCAATGGATCACTACCAATTTGAGCAAACACTCTGGTTGTTGTGCACTTAATCAATAAATCACTACCAATTTGAGCAAACACTCTGGTAGTCATGCACTTAATCAATAAATCCACACCTAAGTTTACCTTGAACCCAGGTATTAGCTCACTTATTCTCTGCACAACAATTCTTCAAGGCCAGCAGGAAGAAGAGCACTTTAGAAGTAGAGGCTACCCCCTTAGTGTATCCATGGAGTCCCTGCTTAGGAGCCAATTTAAAGAGCTTATGGCCCAAAGGAATGACATCTGCTTGCTTGCTCTGAAGTGGAGATTATCAAGAGAATGCTACACAAGCAACAATCTCCCCTTGCCTATTTCATGAAATGGCTACCTCCAAACTCACTCTCATCTACTCTACCTTTCACAGTGATTAGGCTACAGTCACACAGCATAAAAGGAGTATACTCATTAAAGCAGCAGGTGTAAATGTTTTACCCTTCTGTCCTGGCTTATTTGCAAAAATCACATCCAGGATAAACAAGGGAAGTCTCACCCGCAATGTAGGAGAGGTGGACACAGCCCAGCAGCTAGTGCTGACCCTGTGGGAGGTGGCACACCTCCTAACACTGCTACACTTGCTGACGAGCAGAAGAAATTAGAAGCAAAAAAGGAAGATTCTGAGGAGGAATAGGATGAGGAATATCTTTTGTAACATGTTGAATAAAAAGCTGAACTTAAAAAAAAAAGCAGGAGGATCTTATTGCCTATGGCTTGCTTATTCTTGGGGCTCACCAGACCCCAAATCCCTGCCCTGGACTCTGCTCTCCTTTGCACTGAGAAATTAGAGGAAATATACAAGGAAATATACTGAATAAAAAAGGCACAGCTGGGTTGTAATCTGCAAGATTAGAGGGAGTACCTGAATTAGTGAGATCATAAATCTATTGAAGTAGGGCAAGCTGCATGTTTGCAGAGAGGGAGTGATCTCTAGATACTAAAGGTTACAATGTAAACATTTCTCTACCTTTCATGAATGGTTGCAATGGTCAAGGTGAGAAGAGAATCTTCCAATGTATACCTAGGGCCTTCTTGTCATGCGAGTCTCTGATGTAGGGTTACAGGTAGAAAACAGACAGTAGATTATTTCACTCCATAAAAAATACTACTACTAATAATTATTATGCCTGACTTTAAATAGCACTTTAACATTCCATTTGTGTAGGAGTGAGGTGGGGGTGGAGAAGGATTTCAAGCAGGGGCAGTGACTCTGTACCTTGGAATGGGGAAGGTGATTGGATCTCTTGCTGAGAACTTGGGTAATGTGCCTAATCTCTATTTGTGTATATATGTATACACACATGCAGACATATACATATATATGTAGACACACAGTATCTAATGATACATGTCTATATCTTTAAAATTATGTAAATGGATATATATTTATATGCTGATGTTATATATCACTATATTATATTTATATATACACATGTGTGTACACATATGTATGTGTGTGTATTATATGCATACACGCACACATACATGTTAGGAGTGATCGCCTAGTATTGGGTAATGGGCAACAGAGCTACCAGATGGTAACCAGTCATGTTCCTAGTACCAGTTCAAGAGTTCCCTGGGACCTTCTTCTGTCTCAATGCTTCCTTCTCTGGTGTTCAGCCTCAGCGTCCTCATCATTTCTGGGTGCTGGGATACAGGGTCAGTATCTTGTGTTCCTGTCCAGCCCCCACTCCAGTGTCTGGAGACCTCTAGTTTCCTAAGCAATCCTAAACTGAGAAAAATTACTCATTATGACTTTTTCTTGGCTTTCTTAATCAGAATCAGTCTGACACATTTTCTAGTTGTGGAGAAGGTATGCTGGGCAAAATACTTTCTCTCAGTCCATTATCTTGACTGTATCTTGTATCTTGACTGTATCTTGACTCAGCTCCCATGTTTTCAATGATCATTTCTATGCTGATGATTCTCATGCTATTTATCCAGCCGCTCTCCTAATCTCCAGATTTACATCTCCAAATACCTATTAGACATCTATAAATGCACTCCTGGATTTCATTTCTCCAGAAATTCATTATCTTGCAAGACCACAAATTCATAACTCCCTAGTGCTCCCTGCCTTTGGGGCTACTCCAGTGGGGAGCTCCTCTCAGATCTTCCATTTAAGGAGATACTCCTCATGACTCTCTTAATGCTTCAGGACCAGTTTTGTCTCCTGTGCCCCTTTTCAGCTTCCTTTTTATATGCTGTCTTCCCCCAGTAGATTGCGAGCTCCTTGAGGGCAGGGACTGCTTTTTGCCTTTCTTTGTATCCCAGGTGGTAAATAACTGCTTCTTGATGGACTAGCTCCTGTGATTCCCTGAGAGCACTTTCAGCTAAGCTGACTTGCCTGACCTGCAGGTTGTAGGTGGTAAGCAGTTAGAGATAGCTGGTTTCTTCTCTGTAGGAACTGCTTCCCTGGCTGATGAGCTGGAGTGTGCTAGTGGTTGAAGGGACGCTGCCATTTCCAAGGCTTTTGGGTTAGTAATAATATATTAGCTGGCATTTATATAGTGCCTACTATGTGCCAGGCACTATGTTAAGCACTTTGTAAATATTATCTCATTTGACCCTGATAAATTTGGAAGGCAGGTGCTAAGTGATTAAGTGACTTGTTCAGGGTCATATAATTAGGAAGTATCCAGGGCTGAATTTGAACTCAAGTCCTCCTGTCTCCAAATCCAGCCTCTATCCAATGAACCACCATCCCACCACCATACCCCTCCCTCCCTTTAGGATCATGTATTATTTCCTTTGGTTTCTAAGGCAGGGTGGTGGTTTTCGTTGCCTGGTACCAAAACTTAGTCTTAAACCAGGATAAGATTTTGTGTGCCCAGTGGTTTATTTGTTACTAGTGATAATTTGCATTTATATAACTTTAAAGTTTGCAAAGCACTTTACATCATCTTATTTATTAATTGTAACCACCAGTGAGGTGGTTATATACTGTAGATGTTATTATTCCCATTTTACCAATTTGGAAAAGTGAGGCCCAGAGAGGTTAGGTGACTTGTCTATCATCACACAGTGATGAAACGAGTAAGTTTCATGGGAGGTATTTGAACCCAGAATTTCCCGGCACCAAATACTGCACCCTTCACTCATGTCATGTGAAACACAATGTATATAGAGGAGGTAGAGCTCTACACCCACTTGTTTGGGTTGTCTTTGGAAACCTGTACCATTTACAGAGACATTGATCTTTAGTCTTCCTCCCAATACTTGGGATACTACATACGATACTATGACTAGATAAATATCAGTATGCCCTGGACTTGGTGGTCCAGGTGTGTTTAGTGTTGGTAGTACTTGAAGATGTCACCTCCCTCCCCTTTGGTCATAATTGCTCCACAACCTTAACGACACTGTTGTTTCTCTTTTTTGTTTCATTCCATATTCTCATATTTGTGGCTTTTGACTCCATAGTCTGGTCCTGAGATGTATCGTAACCTCAGACATCTGGCTCACTGACAGATATAGCCCTGTGATGAACTAGATTCATGGCCAGCAATGGCTAGCAGCAAACCTTTCTATATAGACCTTTGCAGAGGTAATGCATTGGTCTCTGTGTGGTAGGAGTGATATCTACCTGGGTTCCTAGCAATGTAGGCTAGTTTTTTCTCTTTTTCCCAAAAAGACAAGGAAGCTGTGAGTGCTAAGGCTTAACTATTTACATGACTTCTTGTATGACTAGCTGCATGGAAGAAGCCAGACCCTGACATAGTGTCCATCAGACTTGGCAAATGTCACATTGCCATGTGAGTCATCATGCCCCTGCTGGTCTCTATGTGGAGGTAATAGAGACTGTCTAGCTGAAGCAATGCTGTATCCTTGGTGAATATCCTTTCCAGATTATGGAAATGTATAGCCCTCCTTTCATCAACATGGCCTAGGAGTGACTCATTTTGTTCCATTATTGAACTTGAAGTAAAAGACTCACCTTAGGCAAGCCTAGCATCCAATATTTTGGCATAGTCAATAGGGTTGGATTGAAATGACATGGTTCATACTACTACTGAAATGGGTGAAGGGTAATGGAGATATGGAGAATAAGGTGATTAGATTGCCAGTCATGGCAGCATAGTATAGTATAATGAAGGCTTTCCTTGTGGCATATGGAGAGGCCTCCCAGAAGAAGAGAACCCCTTCCCCCCCATCCTACTGCAATAAGGTGATTAGCTCAGTAAATGCAAAAAGAGGTCTTCACAGAATTTCTTTACCACCTTATCTTTTGCAACAGATGGTGGAGCATAAATTGCAATTATCTTCATGGTAGTCTTTTTGCAAATCTTCATCATGAGCACTATAAGAGACGATCACATTTTCTATGAAATAATGTTTATTGTTGCCTTTGGAGCCATGACAAAATCAACTCTGCCAATTCCTATATTTTTCTCTCCAAAAAGTTCCTCTGAGCCATCCTTTCATTCAGTTGAGACTTGACTTCTGGTTTCATTTATAGTGAGAATGTAAAAATTGTTCTGATCCTCTTCTTTCACTGTCATGGGATGAGGATCTCAGGTTTAGAATACCAACAACCAAGTTAATGTTTACAGATGGTTTAAAAATTTTGTGATTCTTTGTGCCCTCTGTCCTTTTTCTGATCCTCTGCCCCATTGTAGAACTGGAAGATGACTCCATAGGACTGAGGTCCACTCTGTATTTTTCTTTGTTTCATTTGTTGCCATGGCAAAGGAGCTCATCTGTAGGTGGCCAGCCTATGGGTAATGAGCCTCTTTGTACTTAGTTGGGTCCTGGGAAAGCAGATGCACGATGTTGCTAGGACCACACTCAGAACCTTTCCTGCATGGAAGAACCTGGCAGAGCTTGCATTTCATGGGATAATCTTTGAGAACCTGGGTTCCCTACCATACAATGATGAGGCTTCAGGGTAGAAATTTATTTATAAAACCCTTCCTCTAGTGTCCCTTCTCTCCAAAGACTCAGGGCTCATAATCTAATTTTGATTTTGGGAAATGATTCCCAAAAGGTTAATTTTCTTTTTGGCATACTTGTCTCACTGAAATAAAGGTACAGTTCTTACCTAGGTTTCCCCCTACTTGTGGGTAACAGGGTCCACATTTCTGCATAGGCACTCAGTGCATAATTTGAATGCATAATTTGTTATAGGATCAATGACATTATGTAGTGATGTCTTGTCTCTGTGTGTAATGGTACTAGGATTTGAAGATCTTGCCCCTTGAACTTGCTGAGGTAGCAGGAAGGGGTGGAGCAAGAGAAAGCAAGAGAAAGCCAGAACCAAGCTAACCTCTGTTCCATGGTGACTGGAAGCAGCAGCAGTGGGGGTGGCAGTGGCTGCATTTGCAGCACAAACTCCTTTTCCTTTGAACCTGCCAGAATCTCTGCTAAGGACTCCTGCTGAGTACTGCCAGGGACTGGAACTGCAGGGGGGCTGGAGCTGCTGGGAGCAAGCTGCCTGGATGCTGAGCAACTGTCATGAGTGAGGAGAGGAGGATCTTTGCCTGAGGTAGCCTGTCCTGTTTTGAAGGCTTGAGAATGTGGGTGTTTACTACTTTAACTACATGTGCCAACTTCATAACTACTGTGTTGGCTTTGACTTTCTGGTTTTGGGACT